>LPNX011019903.1:577057-762045 GCA_001517045.1 Pseudotsuga menziesii
CAGCATTAATCCTTTGAGATCAACGACAATAATTCCAGCAATCCCCCCCTTTGTCATTGATGGGAATCATACAATGAAACACATAGTACACCAAGCATAGAAAACATTTCCCCTTATCTACGACACTCCCCCTTTAACTTCAATAGTAAAGCAATGCTCCCCTTAAGCTTATGATTCTCCTCTTATCAACACAACATGCCCAATATGCATACCTTTAGATATTTGAATTTATTTTCACTACTTTCACATGAGTTTCATTTGGTGCGGCTTGAAACTGTGCAACCAATCCTATTTCTTGCATAATGTTCGGCCTTGATGTTGTTAGATATAGTAGGTTGTTAATCATTGACCTATACAATGTTTAATTTTCTTCTAAAGATTCATCATCTTTGTTCAATTTACAACCTATGACAATGGGTGTGCTGACCGGTGCATAATCTTCCATTATGAAGTTCTTAAACATTTCCTTGATATACTTGGTTTGTGAAATGAATATGCATTTATCGAATTGAGAAATCTATACACCAAGAGGGAATGGCAATTCAACAGGCATAGACATGTCAAATTCCTTTTGCATTTATATTGCAAACTCTTGGCACATTTTGTTCATGTTGCCTCAAAAAATAATTTCATCACAACAATCAACTAATTTTCTCTCATTGTGACTCTAGATATAGAGAGTATTGTCAACAACCCAAGATAATTAGTCTTTTTATCCAACATAACCATTAGTACATATCCAACAATAGTTGAACATGGTTCGATCAATCTAAACAAATCCAAGTCGATTTAACAAGAAACAAGAAGACATCAGATGAAATCACGTAGCAACAATAGTTCTTGTTGAATATTCCAGTTGACAAATACTCAATTAAAGCTCCAATCGACTATCACATTAGGTCGATCCTCGATCGACCTCTTCAAAGGCAATCATAAGTAAGTAAGAGAAACACTACATGACCGCACAACTAATGATACACAACAATATGAATTCCTCAAAGTTATAGTCAAATGATTCCACGACCATCTGTCAATCCAACCACGGCCTATCTGGGTAGTTGGCATTGATCCACAATTTTGTCTTTCATGTCTCTTACACAAATATTTGAAAGCATGATCACCATTCCTTTGACTTTTATGATGAGGATAATGATAGTGTTATAATATTGTGAACATATGAAATGATATCACAACATAATATAAACTATGGAAAGCATTACTAGTCTATCCTTTTATCTACCAAGCGACATAAAACATAAAATAAAAGAGCAACAAGATAACATTGATATACATGGTTCACCCAATACAAGATACATCCACGGAAAGGGTTGCATCTTTCATTATTCTGAAAATGGATCTCCAAGATTACATGGCATCCCCACATTTGCATCACTTCAAGCTCCATCGCCCAATCATGTCATGATCATGTGTGTACAAATTACATACCACAACATGTGATGTGTGATGAACCACAATCAACACATACCCAAAACGGTCTCCCTCATCTCTCTTATATACCAAAAGGTTTGGATTACAATACATCCCATAACACATGTGGGATAAATAAATTTCAACATCTTTATATAGAGAATGGTTACAAATGATATATTTACAATGATGCATGTGGGATAACTCTAGTTTATAATATTAGAGTTGTTTTATGCCCTTAAATGATATTTTGCCAATATATCATATAAGTCCAATACATATTCTAACACTTCGCCTTAATGATGGTTGGGAGAAAAAAGACAAATGGGAGGAAGGTGGAAACACACCAACATCCCCCTTGATAAAAACTCTTCCAGAATGATCTGTAAGATGCGAATAAAAACACACTTCGCCTCATGGACTTAATGAAGACAACATTTGATTCTCATGAAACTGCATCCGAACCAAGTTGTATAATGAACGTCTACACAACACAACAGTGTATGGCGATTACAACATAACATGTGGCTGCAAACTCATCACAACATGTAACTCAACTGATAGTTGAAAGAACTCTGCAATATTCCACATGACGAATACAAAAACCCCATAACTATACACTAAAACGGTCTTCAGAGAGCTCTTAATAAAGACTACATTGCAAATACAAGACTCGATGGTCTATCCATCGAAATATGATCCAAGCAGACAGTCTTCACAACCCAGCTGAAAGATGCATGATCGATGTCCATCATACAAAATTACTGAAATATGGTGACATAATATGATAAAATTACAACATTGCATTCCTTAACATCAACCATCTTTTATGTAGTCAAGGATAAGTTGAAAAGATGAACAATGTTGGGAAACCAAAGATCTCCAACCATCATATGCTTAAACAAAGAAGGAATAACATAAGCAAGCTATCCCACAACATAGATAGCTAATCTGCACAAAAGAACTTCAAAGAGTAAAGCATATAATAAACATGACAAGCCTAAAAAACATAAGAGATGATAAAATGGCATTGCTCAAAAACAAATAAATAATAGGAATTGCATCTATGTTATCGCTTTTCTTGAAGAGCATATAAATTTTGAGCAAAAGATTATAAAAAAAGGACATGACATGATATAATAAATAGAGCATAAACATGAGCGAGCATAATAGATACAAAGATAAAATAATGAGTCAGGATATCGCTTAAATATATGAAAATAGAGTTATCAAACAACTAACCTTAAGCATAGGTTCTTTTTTGTTGTCATCATGTTAATATGCAAAAAATGTATACCCTGAAAATGTCAATGGTTCCATATGGAACGTTAGAGATGAGAAATATATGTCAATGCTTCCATATAGAAAGGGTAAAGACAAGTAGGAACAAAACAACCTCTGCAATCATATGAACATAAAACCCAATGTAGCAAGAACAAGGTACTCATGACAAAGATTTCAATATTATAAGATTGCTCAAAGCCATGTAAAAATTGAGTAAAATATGATCGAAATAAACATGACATTATATATATGAAAATAGATCAAAAAGTTTAACATGATCAACATATAACAAATTATGATCATGCCATGATACAACTTATAAAAATTAAGAAATGACAAGTCACTAATGGCCATAATTATGGCTTCATTTCTTATTGACATCATGTTAGTATGCAAGAGATGAAATGCCATGGAAATGTCAATGCTTCCATATAGGAATGTTAGAGACAAACATCATAAGAACTAGATATAATCTCTGCAATACATGAAAAAGAAACTATACCCTAATTAAAGAATTTATGACGAGCCAAAAATATGATATCACATAGATTCAAAAAATTGATTTGGTCAAGCAATTAATTAACAAGAGTATATAATGATCATAAAGAGATTGCTTAAAAAAACAATGAAATTGCTTTTACACAAAAGTCAACAATAACATATAAATAAAACAAATAATGATCTCAAGATAACACATATAGAAGCATCATTATCATTATTAGAAGAGTAAGACCATGTTAGAATATTGAGAAAAAAATAAATCAAATCAAACAATGATATCACTTAGATATGAAAATATAGCCATCAAGCAACTAATCTCTAAACATAGGTTCATTTCTTGATGCCACCATTACCATGCTAAAGATCCATGGCCCTAAAAATTCAAAACTTCTTCTACACAAAGAAGGTTATAGACAAGTAAAACAGGAACAAGACAACCTTTGTAAAGATGATGAACAAGAATAAAAAACCTAATGCAAAGAGATCAAGAAGCTCATGACATGAATTTCAATATAAGAAATGAATAAAACCATAAATTTTTCACTGAAACCGAATCCCAACTGCTGCCAAAAGATAGATTTGTCACTATGCAACAAAAAATTGAAAGCAAAAAAAAACCCAAAAAAAAAAATGGCCATGACTCAATCAATGTTCCTAGAATTTTTATTATAACCTATTTTCGGAATTGGAGAAGTCATTTTGCATCCACCTTGGCAAACATAACAGAAATATGGCCACTCAATCAAAAGATATTCAGTATGTAGTTCGTGCAGTTGTCACCAAAAAACTAGAAAATAACTAGTTTTAAAAGAGCGATATCTCCACTGTCCGGACTCCAAACGAGACAATTTTTTTTTAAATGAGTATTTTTACAAAAGCAACTCAGGTATGCAATTTTTTTTTCTTCAAAACCCGCACATAAGGTGTAAAAAAATGATTTGGTATTCGTCTCCCAATTTTATCGTAAACACTTCTCCACAAGGGTTAGGGTTTGAAACAATAAAAATTCAAATATGTAGAATAAAGCCTAAATCTGAAAAACTATCACTTGGCTATTGTAGATTGGGTCCCAAAACAACAAAAAATCAAGAGGCCAAGTAAAATCATGAACATATGTTTCTTAAAAATAAAAATTATTTGATTACCGAATAAGGTAGAGCATAACAACTTGCTCTCATACCATGTTAGAATATTGTGAACATATGAAATAATATCACAATACAATATAAACTATGGAAAACATTACTAGTCTATCATTCTATTTACCAATCAACATAAAACATGAAATATAATTGGAGAAAAGAGAACAACAAGAGAAAACAATATATGTGGTTCACCCAATATGGGTTAAGTCCATATAAAGGGTTGCATCTTCCATTATTCTAAAAATAGGTCTCCAAAATTACATGACATCCTCGCATCTGCATCACATCAAGCTTCATCACTCAATCATGTCATAATCATGTGTGTACCAATGACATGCACAACATGTGATGTGAGATGAACCACAATCAACACATACCCAAAAGGGTCTTCTTCACCTCTCTTATATACAAAGTGGATACATCCCATAACACATGTGGGATAAATGACTGTCCACCTCTTTATATAGAGAACGGTTACAAGGGATATAACTATAATAATGCATGCGGGGTAACTCTAGTTTATAGTATTAGAGTTATTTTATGCCTTTAAATGATATTTTACTAATATATCACATAAGTCATCATTACATGTTTTAACAGGTAAGCCATAGGTTTTGTGATGGTTGATAAGAGGAAGTAGTCTTAGCGTTAAGTTCACTTACATGAATAGAACACCTGACATATCAACAACAATGTCATTTTTAACAACATCCTCAAAATATGTCATGCGAGGAATAAACAACTCCTCAATATGTTCATCGCAATCAACAATAGATTTCTCTTATGACAAACTAGTATGAACTGCACCTACAACAAATATATCTTGACTTTATTATAACATGAAAACTAATCTAACATGGACATTCTTTGATAACCCACCACCTTCTGCAACATCTTATCCGTTTTGGGCAGTGGTTAATTATCTTTCAAGGATGATTTAGTCAGAATTCATAAATCTATGCACAGTCTTATTTCTCCAACCTTTCTTACTAGTCTATTATATTCAATAAGTTGGAATACCTAACCAGTAAAAGATAGCGTAAGTTCCATAAATAAGGGTGTATACATATTACCACACAACTCTCATTCCACACATGTGACACTTGGTACCAATGTTATTGATTCCTAACCTCTTATTAGCTAAGAGTGCTAAAACTAGTATCCATATTTGATAGATATGTGAAATTCCCATTGATTCATTGATCCTAACTTCATTGGTTGTAGCAATTCCAGGTGTAGGTAGGGAGGAAACAACAACATCATATCCAAGACTTGCCTTAATGAAGGGAGACCTTTGACAATTAATGATACAATCTAAGGTTTCAGTGCTATTTTCAAACTTCAAGCTTCTGTTCAACTTAATAATTGTTGTCTCTAGTTCCTTTCTTAAGGAAACAATTTCATAATCTAGCTTTTCAAAGTTTTCTTTCTTTTCTCTCGGTTGGATCATCACCACATCTTCTATCCTTCTTGCTTCTTCGAATTGAACCTTCAGGTTTATCATAGTCTTTTAAGCTTCTTCGAGGATTTGCGATATTTTGGTTTTTGAATAACGATCCTCTTCTTCATGTTTATGGAGCTGCTCCTTTTGTTTCAAATTCCTTTTCCTAAGCTTCTTTATTTCGCTTGAGGCACATTTGAATTCTTCTTCAGTATCCACTTCCCCATTTGTTTCAGCATTTTCCTCTTCTTTTGAATCTGTTATTTCTTCCTCTCTACCTTCATTAATCCTAATTTCAATTGCCATAAAGAGAGTTTATTCTCTATCACTATCAAAACTTCTTTCACTACTCTCTTCAAATGAGTCACTAACCCCTTTTGATTTGAGACTCTTCCTCTACTTATATCATCTTCTTTTCATACTTGTTCTGTTTGTAGTTATTTTGATGGCATTTGCTTCCTTTCATTACATTATGGTCTTCTTCATTATCACCGCTTTCATTTTTTGCATATGGACGCTTAGCAACAAAATGTCATACTCTTCCCCAATTAAAGCATTTAAAGGGCAACTTACCATTGTATTTTCTAGATCTATGTTTGAGTTTTCTCACAAAATGTGCTTCCTCCATGTCTAACTCATAGTTGGAATAGTCGCTTGACTTGTGTTCTTTGTTCTTTGTTCTTTGTCCTTTATGAGACTTTGAAAGTTGCTCCTTTCATGGCGGAATCTCTTTTTCTTTCCATATTTCATAAGCAGTGAGAATCCCATGCAATTCATCCATTGTTACTTTATCAAGATCCTCATTTCTTCATCAAATCTAAGGGGAGTGACCTTAACACCTTTTCTACAAACATTTGATCTTCAACCTTTTCACCTAATCCTATAACGGTGTTGACAATTTCATCCACACAGAGGAGATAAGCTACAACATTCTCTTCTTCTTTCATTTTCAAACTCTCAAATTGTCCTCTAGGAATTTGGAGCTTTTCCTTCTTAACCTCGTCATCACCTTCATAGATAGTATGGCTTGGTACTATATCCTTCCCAACTTGGGGAAACTGGCAGTTGAATCAACAGTGTTTCTGTGTTTCCCATGAAAAACTAATAAGCTATTGAAAACTCATGCTTTATTTATTACTTTGAGTTATTCTACATAGTAACATGACCCCATACACAACTCATATTTCCTTGCAAAGTGAGCATAAACACTCATCTTGGTTTATATTTTTTCAATCTCATCCAAGTTTTTAAAGGGGTCATGTCCTGAATTTTTCGATCTGAATACAATATCCTCTTTTGTCTAGAGGTGAGTTCATGAAAAAGAAGTTGTCAGAGTCGTTGGAAATTATATTACCATATGCATTTCCTAGGAGAGTGGAGATCATTGAAATTATTGTAAAGTTCTTTTACGACTTGTCTATATTTATAGACCCTTTAATCATTGTAGTCTTTAGATGTGCAACAGAGTTTCTTGAGATGGCTTATGAGGTTGGAATATTGTACCCATGTGAAAGGCGCGATTTGTATCTTATTCGCGTATGTTGCACAGCTGGGAAGACACATTAATTGTGCTTGAAAATTGTTAGTGTTTGCTCCCTTTAGCAACAAATCTGCTCATTGTTAGTAGATGTGTTGATCTTTGGCTTTCCTCGTTTGCATGGAATTTTTTGATCTGTGGCATAGAAGGATAAAGCATGGAATGTGATTAGTGAGTGATTTAAGTCCAAGATTAAGGGATAATACAACCAAGGATTCATGTGCTAAGAACTTCTTGGCTCTACCTTTCAAGATCTTTGAGATGATGATAACTTCAATTAGGAAGAAGGTATTAAATTGAGCACATAAATCTGTGGACAAACACACAACTCACAGGATAGATCACACAATTTACTCAGTTATTGAAGAATGAAACAGTGCAAAAATGGCTTGCAGCTGTGAATGCTTTTCATTAATCAAAGAGTAATTACATAATAATTACAATGAAGTACAAGGGATTTAATAGCCACAAGCAATTCGAATCCACATGAGGAAATTTGAATTGATTAGACTCTACTTGACTGTAGGTAACTAAGACCTTGTCTAAATCACTATTGGAGGACTCAATAGTTAACTGACCTTGTCTAAACCATAACCGGAGTTCATCGGAGTTCTAAAACACAACTCAAGTGTTACATTCAGTGTTGACTAAGGCTAACTGATTGTGGTAGGTGAGAAATGTGCCCCTCCTGAGTGCAATCAAGTAAACCTAGCACTAACTGAATGTAGAGGACTAGAACTGAATGTAACTGACTCCTAACTTAGCTTGTCTAGTCATCAACTGAGCTGAACTGACCTTGGTTGGTTTCGGCACTCCCAGTGGATCCTAAATTGTAGGGATTGGTCTAGGAGGATCCTAAACTAATGCAATTAAGTGAAATCAGTGGTAGTGAGCCTCAATTAGTGTTACACACACTTTAGTAACTGAAACATGTGCCCCAATTAGGCCAAGTGGACCCAATGGTGCTAATGACTAAAAATAGATTGGATGGACTCTTGATTTAGACATGACTCCCGATTTAGACATATGACCAAATTGGACAAGGGAGGATTAATAATCCTAACACCCCCCCTGAATGCTAACTTGGACAATCTGTAGGCCCTGGTAACTAAGACCATAGGTCACCCATTACATCAAGTAAAGTAAAGTAACTGCTAAAAAACAAGGTGTTGGGGAAAAACCACATGGGAAAAAATCCCCTCCTCTAATTAAGCAGGTAGAATCAGGATCAATATGGTTCTTCTGTGCATAGGTATCCTAGGGCCTGGCATGTGAACCTCTCCATCATTATGTCTAGAGGACTCTTCCTCTTTGGAAGAAGAATGATATGCTCAACTAAATCAGAAATATAGACAACTGCCGTATGAAGACTGGACCCATGTAGAGAAACTGAAGTCAACTGATAAGTGAGAAAAGGTTCTTGAGGATTCAAAACATGTGAGTAAAACTCAAGAAACTGATATGTTGCAGCCATGAACAGCAAACCATGAGTGGTAAGAACAACCCCAAGTGTTAGGAGCAAGTGTCCAGGCAGATGCAGAAAATCTTCCTCTTTACTAGTTCTGTGAGGATATGAGCATGTGATCAATGGTAGAGAAGCACTGGGACTGTTGAGAGCGAATGCTAGAGCTCCATAGTCTGATATAGCTTCTAAAATAGCTAATGAATCACATAATAAAATATCAGCAACCTCATATGAGGAAACAAACACCAAATCCCCATCAACAGTTTTGAAGAGAAAGTGCAGTACTTGATTTTTCACACCGAAATTGGTGAGAGCAGCTACAAGCATGACTGAAAGCTTTTGAATTTTAAAATATGAACCAAGTAATACAGATCAGAAAGTAAATCAGATCTAAATAGGTTCAAAACATATCCAAAACTGTGAAATGGAATCAAATCCCCAACAGCAGTTTTGTAGGAGACTTGCGGTACTTGTTTCTTCACACCGTTGATGAGAACAACTACAAGCAGTATTGAAAGATTATGAATTTGATATATTAAACCAAGCAATATAAGATCAGATCTAAATAATATCATGTCAGATCCAATAAGGTTAATATCAGATTCAAATAAATGGTTAACCGAGACGGTGGATGCACAACTTTCTTCTTCAAAATTCTGAATTTCGGTGCATGCAATCTTGCAGGAATTTGCTGGAAAATCTAGATCATGGGGAGTGAATGGATCACTCTGGTAATCTGATATTTCTTCCAAAATATCCAAGGTATCACATATTTGCACACCAACAGCAACATTAGAGGGAGAAAAATCAAATTTCTCTTAACTTTCGGAAGCAATTACTAGTAAATTTGGCACAGAATTCAAAGGAAAATCACCGGTGAATGTTTGCATGGAAGTGCAGCAGTGTTTTTCTTCAATATCAGAGATTTGAATATCTTCTTCTGTTTCAGCAATATGAGGAGATGAGATATCAGAGATCTCATGAACTTCCGGAGCATCAGGAGAAGGAGTCACTGCATGGAGACTGTCTTCAATTCGAATTGGCTGTGTAGAAGCTTATGCTTCTTCTTCATCTTGAACAATTTCATCAGAGAGAGTGGAGGCTGAGAATTTTGGATCAAGAGTGCTTATGGTGCTGGATATTCTCTCCAAAATGCTATTATGATCCTCATCGATTAGTCCAAAGGTTTTGTCCAATCTTGTCTAGAGTTCCTTCGGGTCTTCAATAGATCTAATGAGGTAGCGCAAGCTAGGAGAAAGACCCGTTGCTATTGTTCCAAAAGCTCCATTAATTTTATTCAGCCAGTCAATCTCACTAAAACAGTCTTTATCGAGTCCAATAGACACCCGACAAAGACCTTGTCTCATCAAAGATGAAATCATCTTCTTCTTCCATTATGAATAGTTTATGGATAGAGAGAGAAGAGGAACTGATGAATCCATTCAAAGTTGTACCTGCAAAACAAAACAAAAAGGGCACCATAAGGTGGAACAGCCTGCACTTTTGGAATTTTCTTCACACCCAGCTTAGTTAATCAAGCAAGCTTGATCAACAATTCCTTTGCTTGGGGTATTAAGTGGTAAATTCTTTGCTTCTGGTGCAGTGCTGGAAGGAGCAATTTTGCTCAAAAAATGATCCAGTAGGAGATCTGAGGAGGAGAAGTGCCTTGTCCACCGAGGCTCTAATACCATATTAAATTGAGCACATAGATCTGTGGACAAACACACAACTCACAGGATAGATCACATAATTTACTCAGTTATTGAAGAATGAAACAGTGCAAAAATGGCTTGCAGCTGTGAATGCTTTTCATTAATCAAAGAGTAATTAGATAATAATTACAATGAAGTACAATGGCTTTAATAGCCACAAGCAATTCAAATCCACATGAGGAAATTTGAATTGTTTAGACTCTACTTGACTGTAGGTAACTAAGACCTTGTCTAAATCACTATCGGAGGACTCAATAGTTAACTGACCTTGTCTAAACCATAATCGTAGTTCATCAGAGTTCTAAAACACAACTCAAGTGTTACATTCAGTGTTGACTAAGGCTAACTGACTGTGGTAGGTGAGAAATGCGCCCCTCCTGAGTGCAGTCAAGTAAACCTAGCGCTAACTGAATGTAGAGGACTAGAACTGAATGTAACTGACTCCTAACTTAGCTTGACTAGTCATCAACTGAACTGAACTGACCTTGGTTGGTTTCGACACTCCCAGTGGCTCCTAAATTGTAGGGATTGGTCTAGGAGGATCCTAAACTGATGCAATTAAGTGCAATCAATGGTAGTAAGCCTCAATTAATGTTCCCCACACTTTAGTAACTAAAACATGTGCCCCAATTAGGCCAAGTGGACCCAATGGTGCTAATGACTAAAAATAGACTGGATGGACTCCTGATTTAGACATGACTCCCAATTTAGACATATGACCAAATTGGACAAGGGAGGATTGATAATCCTAACACAAGGGGATGAATGAAAATCTTATCAACCCTGTTATAATTTTGTATTCAACTATCCAACATTGGGTAGAAGATCCAATATAACTCTTATTCATTTTTTATTTTCCTTGCTTTCCATAGCTTTAAACTTTAATTATAGCAATGAAAACAAGGTACAATTGCAAGCCAGGATTGCTTCTCAATTGGATCTTGCCACAATTGAAGACTTTGTCTTGCTTATGCCAACCAAAAACAATAATGGCATTATTGCAGGAAGATCTGAAGTGAAAACTATGTAGATTAATGCTTCATTGTTCATACCACAAGAATCTGTCAATACTAGAAGGAATAATTTTGAACTCAATATGATATTTGATGGAGCTAAAGAGCAAAGCTCAAATGGTACTACTTGTTGCTTAAACAAAAACAAAGTATCAATTGATGCCAATCTCTAGGATGGATATCGTAGTCATATAGCATTGGATGCTAGGTTAAGTCCCAACAAAAGTGATGTAGCAATGTAGGCCTCTCTACATATTCCATTACAGTTAAAAGAGATCGTTTGTGCTATGAGGTAAGTAGACAACCATGGATTGTCCCTTGCAATTTGGAAGAAACCAAACCAACCCCCATTATTCGAAGGACAATTTCGACTAATTGCAAGTGGGATTTTGTCAATTGCGATTATGTATTTCTAGTTCAGAGTGAGAGTAGATCATAGTTTAGGAAAGAATCGGGTTGTAAATATTGCATTGGGTCGAAATTTTGCAAAATATAATAGCTTACCTATGGTATGCATTTTCCTTTCTTATCTCACTTTCTTTTAGCTAAGATCTTGCAAATTGCAATGTTGGTGGTATCTTGTTGGAAAATTTGCACAAAGGTGTGCAACCCTTCCCACTATGGGGATAAAATCCTTTGAGGTTTTCAACAAGGCCCAATATTGTGTTACTAAAGCAAATGTAACGACTCTAAATTGATCCTACAAACTCTTGTTAGTAAAAAAATAAAATAAAAACAAACTTTTCAGATCGAAGGGCGAGTGGCATCATCGTGTAGATCTCAACATTTTGATCGTGGTGGTGTGAATGATTCATTAAACAGAGTTATGGTGTGTCTGTAACAAGGGTTTGAACTTTGGGTCGAATGTATATAAATAGGCATGGGGCCCTTTTTCAAAATCATTTGTGTCGTTCGTTATTGGTGCTCCATAGTGTGTTTTTTCTAATTCTGGGATTCATTAAATGGAGTTATGGTGTGTCCGTAACAAGGGGTTGAACTTTGGGTCAAATGTCTATAAATAGGCGTGGGGCCCATGTTTCAAAATCATGTGTCATTCGTTATTGGTGCTCCAAAGTGCATTTTTACTAATTTTGGGAGACCTGTGTGTCTAATTTACGATCCATGAGAGTGGGGTAAGCCATCATCTCATTCTCACCATTTCTATCCGGTTAGATTTTTAGGGCAGGGATTCATGTGACTGTACAATCGTTTTTTATCCATTGAAACAAACCACGCGGGTTTTGGGAATTGTTAACACCAAAAATTGTCCACATAGCTCTCTATGGTACAAACCATAATTATACATCATAGTCACACCATTATTTCCTCCATTTTGACATTTGCGACTAAAATTCCACCAAAATTGGTCCAAAACATTATTATTCCTTCCCCCATAAATACAGGGAAGTTGAGCATTTTTTGCAACATAACCCCACTCTCTTAAAAAGGACCAAAAAACTCTAAAATGAGAATGGGTCAAAAACCATGGACAAATACCATGCACAATAAAATACCATGAGTCAGTAAACCTTGGATCATCCTATGAATACATTGTGAATGTCTCCCCACAAACATTCTCAACTTTTCACTAGATTCCCAACTTTTTGACATTCCTTACATTTTCTCAAACCTTTTGTCCATCACATCCTTTGGCCACACTATCCCACGTTGCATGTTGAGTTCTCTCTGTGTAACCCTTAATCCCTTTTCCGGTGACAACCCCTTGTTGGAGACAAACGAAGACCAGGATCATGGGAGCCTACGGACCATTTCCTCAAAAGGCTGCACTGGCCCATTTTAAAGGTATTTTTTGTTATTTTATTGCATTGGTTAGATTAAAAATATTAAATTGTTGTTCTTGCTTATTGTGAGTCAAGGTTGAGAAATCCCTTGCACCATGAACTCTAACTTTAGATCCGGCTGATCTAGGGTAGGTGCTTTTGCACGTAGCAGGGGATAAATCCCCACTACAAGAATTCTCATGCGTAGTCGTGCAAGAAAATCCATTATCTCATGCGAAAAAGATGTAGGTGCGCATAGTGTGGGAGATGTACGCTCCAACTATGCGTTGGTTTCGCATGACTGTCCATGGTTCAATTGCACTATTAGTGCAATCAAACCTTGCATGTCTTATGTGAAAATGGTCACACAAGAGACCTTTAAAAATTCATGCTAAGAACGACGAAACCATTGTAGTGACGCACAACTCGTGCGATTTTGTGAGGAAAACTCGCGTGAGTTGGGGTCTTTACGTATTTCCCTATTTGGTTTTTAAGATTGACCCTAATGTGTGACTATTTGTATTTGCAGGTGGTAGTAGCTGGTCAGGATGGCTTACATAGAGTGGCGAGAGCGCAACTATGATCATTTAGTGCCCCAAGTGATGGGGGATTTGGTGGCCACTTAGATGTTACGGGATGCCAGGCTCTTGAGTTTTTTTAAGTGCCCCTACTTGTGGTCAACTTAGTTCATACTGCATGAGCTCATATGGATGTGGGACCCTGATATGGACTTGTTTCATGTGGGATATGAGGACTTGAGTATCACTGCTCAAGATATTTATTTACTCACTAGGTTGTCCCCTCGTGGAGTATGTGAGGCTATCCGACTAACAATGAGAGGGGGTCGCTCAGTCTATGGCGTCATCGACCGGTGTTGTGGCAGAGATATGGGTGCTTTAAGTTCAGGGAAGATCCTCATTAGTCATTTGACTAGTTTGATGGTACAAGCAGTGGTGACTGCGGTAGTGAGAGTGTTGGGGGTGGTGCCCCCCATAGGATAATAGGGGGACAACTGTTATTGGTGGAGTGGATCATAACTGGGCACCTGGTGGCTTGGGGACCTATGTTGGCCCATGTACTATTGGAGCAGTAAAGGCGTGACAAGGAGTAAGGGTGACCACGTTCCGTCATGGGAGTGTTTTACACTCCTATTTCTTTGAGCGGTATCCATCGTTGTTAACATGGGTTGTTGTGTTGTCGAGGGGGGCTCAAGATCCTCGGATGGTATTTTCGGGGCAGGTGATGCCCTGTGCTAGTGGATGCCTTTTGGGGCATGTGTTTACATTTTAGTTTTTGTACATGTGGCATCATATGATTGGCGCGATGGAGTGGTATCCATGGAGCAGCATGGATTATCGTGGGGATTTAGAGCTTCCCTTTCCTATTCATGGTTGGAATGCCACATGTATATTTGTAGTTCATGATTACATACCTTTTCGTACACTATTTGATTATGCACATACTTTTTAAGTATATGCGATATTGATTGAGATCTCTTCTCTTGGTGTAGATGTTGGGGTCGTGTGACCACCCTGAGGTGCACGACGACACCGAAGACATGATGAGGGCATTGGTCCTGCAAGATTTATTGGAGCAGTAGGATGGAATGTTGGGGTTGCAGGTGGATCTATGGATGGGGATGCTCCCACTAGGGGAGGAGCTTTGGGAGAGCAAGCTACTAGCATCTTAGCCGACTTGGAGATGCGTCTAAATACATTGATCGAGGGGTATCCGACCTCGACGATGGTGAGATGGATCAGACTCTCTAGCTTCCTGCAGAGTGTGGGGATAAATAGCACCGAGCGCTGCAAAGAGTGGTCATAGCTTTCCATGCGGTATGCGGAGCGCATAGAGGACAGGGTCCCCCTACTAGGAAGAGGCCACCTCCAAGGTCAGGACCACCCCGGGGACCAAGTGCGAGAGCTACAATAGCGGTAGTAGGATTAGAGGTGGAGGTGATAGGGCCATTGGCTATTATCGGTCCTCGTGATCTAATGCAAGGAGGGGCTAATTGAGTGTTGGGCACTCCATATTATCTTGTATAGGGATGAGAGCCCCGTTTTGTAGATGCTTATTGGTGTAGTCTATGGGAGGATTGTTTTTGGATGTATCTGCCATAAGGCGTTTGATTATATGTATGTGTGGTCTATGGGGCCTTATGATGTACATGGCACAACCATTTTTTTGGATATATATATATATATATAAACCATTTTGGCAGCATTTTCCATGTTTAGTGTGTATGGATGGTTGATGATGACATGGGATATATATGGTGATGTATTGCATGTGTAGTTGTAGGCATTTACACGTGATTTGTATGATGGTCAATACACACAAAAGGGGCCCATTGACAACTAGGAGGCCCATTGAAAGCCTCAAAGTTGGTTACCTAAGTAGTTTTTGAGGGAAGACCCCTTTACTTCCTAATATTGGGCTAAGTGGGCTAATTACTAGAGAAAAACACAACTAGTGCAAGCTATTTAATTGTGGTTCATTTATGAGCAACCATTGGTGCTGCAAGATTGTGCAAAACATGTAAAAAGCAAAGAAAAAAGAGATAGCAGTGTAGTGTTTTCACTTATAGATGTGTTATAGCGCAGTTACATCACAACAGAGCCGCGCAAGGAGAGAGCAAATTACCACATAAGCAAGGGCCTAATAAACTGTGTGAGCAGAGCGATTGTCAAGGAAAAATGTGAGCGAGTAGCGCTCTTGTGAGGTCAAGATCCGCACAACTGTGTAAACAACAACTACGAGCCAAAGGATGTCGATACCTGAGAAATGAGGGTATGGACCCGATCTCCTACAAAGGAATTTAACCGAGAAATTAACTATTTAGCAAATAACAACCTAGTTAATGAGAAATGAACAAAAATGAAGTGGAGTCGCCATAAATACTGTTGTGGGAAAATCTACATCAAGCTGTGTAACCCTTCCCACTTTGGGGGTAAAAGCTTTTGAGGTTGTCAACAAGGCCCAATAATTTGTTACTAAAGCAAATCTAACAACTCCAAAGTGATCCTGCAAGCTCTTGTTAGTAAACAAATAAAATGAAATGAAAGCAAAAAGATAGAGATATGCAAACCACAGTGAGAAGCAACTACTAGAACCACTTTAAATTATCCAATGGTCAAGCTTGTTACATGTAGTGTCACCTAGGAGATATGGGATTCAAAATAAGCCAACAATTTCCCCTAAGGAGGTCATTTTTGTCCACACTAAATGCTAAATAACACGAAGAACAAATGAGATTTAAACACTTGCCCCTTGGAGGAAGGAGGCAAGAGAGCTTGGGGAATGCTAATAGATGTAGGAAGAGGTGGACTATGAGGAAGTTCCAACACAATTCCAACAACATAACATTGCTCTAAATTTCTCTTCTAAGATGCATGCCCATGGCCTCCTTTTATAGGCCAAGAGGTGGACAAGAAACATTTAGATCCAAGTGTGAACTCCATCACCTCATGAACTAGCTGCAAGGTACACAAAGGAGGCTATTCAATGCTCCCCCATCATATGAAGAGATAATTTCAATTTTTTGTTGGTGAGGAGCTTTCATGAGCCTTCAATGCATGACTTGTGGTTGAGATCCTGTTGTTTTGACAATTGCATGGATTTCGAAGGGTAATCTACGCTAGGTACGCGTGGGTAGGAAACTAATAACACTCGTTGTAGCACAAGTAAACAGAGATTTAGCTGCATGATCTTGTATTTTGACTGTTTTTTGACACTTTTGGACTCATGCTACTTTCTAGATTTGATGAAAATGTCTTTGGTGGGTTGGAGGCTATATATTGATGACACCTTGTTACAAGATTAACAAAAATGTCGTATGCGTGCAAAATTTGAGCGTTAACACAGTCCTTGGAAACAATAATGGAATGAGATGGATGAAGAAGCAACAACAACAATAAAGCAATGTTGGTGTGGAAGCCCTTGCCAGCGTGTGGATCTCTTGTGAAGGGGGGCAAAGCCAATGTGGTTAAGCCAACCAAACGAAGAATAAGAGTTCAAGAGGAGTGGGAGGCTTTTGGAGATGATGGATCTCTCAGTGAATCATAGACCCTCGAATTTGATGATCATCATCTCGACACATAAACAGACTTTTTTCTGAATGCAACTGCATAGGCTACCCATGTTACCTTCAATACCCATAATGATATTCCTGGCTTCAACGAAAACTTTAAGAGAATGTATCCAAAGTTCCAGATTGTAGAGACACTAGATGAGCTAAGATTGGATGAATATAATCATTTGAAGCATAGTCAGAAGGTGTGTTGGATTACTGTGGTTTCAGGCTATTTTCATACTTGCAACAATTGCATGAGTGGGGGTATTTGTCATTTGGGTTGTGTGAGATTTATGTGAATTCAATGAGTTCTCATGCATTAGATGTTGAAGAGTGTAATCTCACCCATTGTTAGTTAGTGAGTTAGGTCACTGATGGTATTTACTCACCTATGGTATTCACCCATAGTATTGTCATTTGTATTTCTTATTTATACACAGTCTAATAATGAGAAGGCATTCAATCTTCCCATTGTGCTTCTACAACTTCATTGTTTTCTTTTACATGGTATCAGAGCTTACGACCTGATCCGTCCATTGTTGGAGTAAGCCTTTTCATAGAGTGGAAAGCACTCTCACTAAGAAGCCATTTAGAAGCGGATTGCCTCCCAAGCTAGGGCAGGCTATTTTATTTCTTTTCTATTTTCCAGATCTAATTTTTTGTTTTTCCCTAATCATAAAAAAAAAACGTGGAGATAATTTCTTTGAGAGCTCCATTGCCACATTCTAGGGTTTAGTTTTGTTTTTTCCCAGCCAACATTCAGCAAGAATTCGTTTGGAGTATCTGTCGTCATTTGCATGGGACTGGTTGTTTCCATGGGTGATTAAAAAAGAAGAAGTGAAGATCTACGGCAAGCTTCCTAGCTATCCGTTTTGTTTTTCTTGCTGGGCCAATGAAGAAAATCTAGTGCAGCTATGAACCTCTCGGCTCCAGTCATTAGTTTCAAAGATGCCTACAAACACTAGAAAGAACGTGGAGTGAAGGAAGGAAGCACATACCCTCTTGCAGAAAAGTGCCCTCTTCCAGATCACCGCCAGATTGCAATTTTTTGTTGTTTTTTTTACGAAATCAAGCAGAGCAGCGTTACCTATAGAGGCCACTGCTTCTTTCCCACACTAAAAGAGCGGTGCCACCGCCTCTTGTGAAGAAGAGAAAAGCGGTGCCACCGCCTCTTGTGAAGAAGAGAAAAGCAGTGCCACCGCCTTACTGAAATTTGGCATAAGCGGTGAATACACAGATCTTACACCGATTTCTGGCACCGCGCCTGTCCACCGCCCATTGCCATTGCACCAGGAGCGGTGCTCGTTTTTATTAAATAAAAACAAAGGGAGAAAAGCTAAGAAAGGGATTTTTTTTTTAGTCATATCAGATGGCTACTACGAGCTCATTGAAGCTAATCTAACTATGAATTTTGGTCTATAAAAATGAAGACATTTCTGCAACTCAACAAATGTTGGGATATGGTGGAAACCGAGTTCAAGGAACCTGAAGCGACTGCTCTGGCAGCAATGAATAATGCCCAGAAGAATGCTCTCGAAGCTCGTCGAGACTGAGATCTCACAACCACATGGATGATCCAAAGTTGCATTGAGGAGTCCATTTTCCCACGGATCTCAGGTGCTACCAGCGCATATCAAGCTTGGAATCTGCTTGCTTCGGCCTACAAGGGAACCGATCGCATTAAAACGGTAAGACTGCAAACGCTATGCCTTCAATTTGAAATTTTGAAGATGAAAGAGTCAAAAATTGTGGATGAGTTCATGACTAGGGTTTTAGGTATTGTGACCCAATCCCAAACATATGGTGAATCGCTAGAACAAAATATCATTGTTCAAAATATTCTTTGGTGTCTCACCAAGAAGTTTGCTATGGTAGTGACTGCCATAGAAGAAGCAAAAGATCTGTCTAAGTTCACCCTAGAAGAGTTGACTGGATCTCTTCTATCTCATGGACTGCGATTCACTCAAGAAGAAGAATCGTTGACCAGTGCATTCAACACCCGGGCTTCGCTCAACAGAGGTCGAGGCAAAGGAGGACGAGGTAGAGGAAGAAGAGGTCGAGGGTCTCGAGTTACAGAAGACAAAACCAGTCACAATCATGAACACTCAAAGCATTCATAACACTCTCACAACTCTCAAGGTCAGAGGGGGAGAGGCAAGAGATGGACCAATAAGTCCAATGTTCAGTGTAACTACTATAAGACGTTTGGGCACTATGAACGAGAATGCAGAAAGAAGCAAGTTGACCAAAACAATAGCAGAGCCAATGTCTCTAAAGAAGAAGAAGGCTCATCAGAGGTGATGTTTTTGTCTTATCAAGCAACTGAAGAACACTGCATCTCATATCTATGGCTACTAGATAGCGGTTGCAACAATCACATGACAGGTAACAAGTCACTATTATCTAGTTTGGATTCCTCTGTTGTCACGAATATCAAGCTAGGAGATGACTTTCTGGTTCCAACAAAAGGAAAAGGTAATATTCCTATACTTACTAAGCAAAATGAAAATAAGTTCATTCATGAGGTGTTTTATGTACCACATTTGAATGTAAATTTGATCAGTATAGGTCAAATACTTCATAACCAGTATGATGTTAGGTTTCATGATACATATTGTGTTATCTATGATAAGCCTCCCAGTAAGAGACTCATAGTTAAAGTTGAAATGACCAAGAATATAATATTTCCTCTCAGTCTTAGGAGTGCCAACCTTCCACAACCTGTAGCTCATACAGTTTCCAGTCAAGATGAATCCTGGTTATGGCACTGTAGATTCGATCATCTTCCCTTCAAGAGTCTCAATCTCCTGCACAAACAATCAATGGTCAAAGTATTACCGGTTATTCATGAACAATCCAACACCTGTGAGGATTGTATCACTGGTAAACATCATAGGGACAGTTTCCCCACTTCCACATCTCGAGCCAAAGAACAACTTGAGTTAGTTCATACAGACCTCTGTGGACCCATGCAAACCCAATCCATAGGAGGCAATTTTCATTTTCTGACCTTTATTGATGATTTTAGCAGGAAAACATGGATTTATTTTCTCAGGAACAAATTAGAGACCTTCTCCAAGTTTAAAGAGTTCAAGGCTCTCACTGAGAAGCAGTCTGGAAAGTCCATTAAAATGCTCAGGTCAGATGGTGGAGGTGAATATCAATCACATGAGTTTGCAGACCTTTGTAAGAAGCATGGCATCCAAAGACAGTTCACTACTAGATACACTCCACAACAGAATGGAGTAGTTGAACGAAAGAATAGGACCATCATGAACATGGCTCGTAGCATGCTATCACACAAGAAGCTGTTAGATGAGTATTGGGTTGAAGTTGTTGGATGCTTAGTCTACTTGCTTAACAAATCACCCACGGTGACTATCCAGGACACAATTCTTGAAGAATCATGGAGTTGCACTAAGACTAGTGTCTCACATCTCATAATATTTGGTTCTGTTGCCTTGCGCATATACCTGATGAACTCATAAGAAAGTTAGACAAGAAAAGTGAGAGCTGCATTTTCACTAGTTATAGTGAACAACACAAGGCATACAAGCTGTATAATCCTGTCACCAACAAGATTGTGGTGAGCAGAGATGTAAAGTTCATTGAAGACAAATGTTGGAGTGATCCTTCAGACATACAACATGAAGAACGCTCACATCATCCATATCTATCTATCAGACTTCTAAGATTGGAAGTGCAACAACAGACGGTCCACCACAAAACCGGAAAACCAAATGCTTGAGAGAGTTATATGAACATACTCCAATTCTTGATGAGCAACTTCAGTTTGCTCTCCTCCTGTCAGCCCACATCTTTTAATGAAGTAGTGAAGGATGCACAGTGGGTAAAAGCCATGAATAAAGAGATTGATGCAATAGAGAAAAACCAAACTTGGGATCTTGTTGACATCCCTGCAAACAAAACTAGTATTGGAGTCAAATGGGTCTATAAGACCAAATTGAATGAAAAAAGAGAACTTGAAAAGCACAAGGCAAGGTTGGTTGCCAAAGGATATGCACAAAAGTATGGTGTAGATTATGACTAAACCTTTGCTCCTGTAGCAATGATGGATACCATCAAAGCTGTACTTGCCATTGCAACACAAAATCAATGGCTTGTGTATCAAATGGATGTGAAATCTTCCTTTCTTAATGGCATTCTTGAAGAAGAAGTTTATGTAGACCAACCACCTGGTTATACTGTCAAAGGTCATGAAGACAAAGTGTGTAAGCTCAAAAAGGCCTTATATATGGTCTAAAACAAGCTCCACGAGCTTGGTACAGTAGGATTGACTCCTACCTCATCAATAATGGTTTCAATAGAAGCAACAATGAGCCCACTATGTATGTCAAAGCATAGCAAGGTAAAATATTAATGGTACGTCTTTATGTTGATGACATGATTTACACTGGTAATTTGATGCTTGAAGATTTCAGGATAGTCATGAAAAAAGAATTTGAAATGACTGATTAAGGATTGATGAAGTACTTCCTTGGCCTAGAAGTTACTCAAACTAAAAAAATGTATTTTTACTTGCCAGCACAAGTATGCTACTGATATTTTGCAGAGATTCATAATGGATAAATGTAAACTAGTAGAAACCCCCATAACTCTTGGCACCAAGTTAACCAAGAATGATGATGAACCAGTAGTAAATAATACACTCTATAAACAAATGGTAGGTAGTTTAATGTACTTGGCTGCAACTAGACCTGATTTGATATATGTCGTCAGTCTTATTTCCAAATTTATGGAGTCTCCCAAAAACTCTCACTGGAAAGTTGGAAAAAGAATTATGAGATATGTTGCAGGCACACTTGGATATGGCCTTTGGTACACTCATACACCAAACAATACTCTCATAGGGTACACTAACAATGATTTTGTAGGTAGTCTTGATGATAGGAAAAGCACATCTGGTTATGCTTTCCATTTGGGTACAAATCTGATCTCTTGGGCATCTCAGAAACAACCCATTATGAGCATGTCTTCTACAGAAGCAGGATATGTAGCAGCCACCACAGCAGCTTGCCATGCAGTTTGGCTAAGAAGACTGTTAAACGATATGGGACACACTGCAAAAGATCCCACTTCTATTTTCTGTGATAATAGCTCTGTAATACAGTTGTCTAAACATAATGTATTTCATAGAAAAAACAAACACATTGACACTACAATCATTTCATTCGTGAGTTATTCAATGATGGACAAATTTCTTTACTGTTTTGTGGCTCTAAGGAGCAGTTCGTTGACATGTTCACCAAACCATTGGGAACATCTGCATTTGTATATCAGAGAGAGCAGTTAGGCATAGATAGTGCTGAAGATGTACTGCCAATTGAGATCAAGTGGGTGTGTTGAAGAGAGTAATCTCACCTATAGTTAGTTAGTGAGTTAAGTCACTGATGGTATTTGCTCACCTATGGTATTCACCCATAATATTGTCATTTGTATTTCTTATTTATACCGAGTTAATAATGAGAAGGCATTCAATTTGCCCATTGTGCTTCTACAACTTCATTGTTTTCTTTTACATTAGAAATAGATAAGTGCAACATTTAGAAGGACTTGAAGAGTATCTTAATACTCCTTTGAGGATACGCTAGAGAGATCAACAGGTGAAGGGACCACAACATGAAGGATGATGGACGTCAAACAAAAACGACGATGTTGCATATGGAAACAAACAAAGACAGACAACGGAGTCACCAGAGCTACGAACCGTGTAGATAGAGAACTCCCACGCAGTGCTGGAATTTGACGGGCAAAATGACCGTCATGGGGCATTTTGACCGTTAAATACGGTTAAAAATTTTAGTATGCTGTTTTTTTATGAAGTGTAAATTTATCATCTAAATGTTTTTTTGAAGAACAATAAAATGTACAGCATGAGTGGGCCTAATGGTTAAGAGCATGTGTTTCCTCTTAGGAGGTCACGGGTTCAAATCCAGAGGGGGGTAGTGTATGTACACCTCTGTAGACTTTAGCAGTTAAATCGCTGCGCAGAGGGGGGTCCCTTGTCCCACAAACAAGGGGGTCTCATACACCAATTTGGTGTCTCGCTTGGCGGTGACCTTAAAAATAGATTATTATTATTATTATTATTATTACTATTACTTTTGAAAGGCAACAAAATTACTAAAACTTCATTATAAATTACTAATTTACTAATTTACTACTAGTAAATTAGTAATATCAATACTTTTATCTTATTATTATATAAAATTATACTTTCCAAATTCCAATCATACTTCAACTAAAAAGAAAAATATTAAGTTAGTATTATTTCCATCATCCATACTTTTCTATTCTGTAGGTTTTCTTGATTTTTTTTCTTTTTTCCAAAAGCAAAAAAAGGTCATTTAACAATGATTTTTCTATTCTTTTTTGATTTTTTTTTACTACTGTAATTAGCATCTACATAGTACAAATTTCAGTGCTCAATGCTCAACTAAATGATTTGAAAGTTGGAAGTTGAACTTGGAAGGCTGGAGCCGAAGCCCTTGACTCTGGAGTTGGAGACTTTGGACATACAGTCTTGGAAAGCATTATCAAGATTCAAAGGTACTGCGTGTAATTTTTTTTTTAGTTTAAATTTATAGATTTGTGTAAAGATCTATTAATTTATTTAAAAATATATTGATTTGTTGAAAATCTATTGTGATTTTCTGTAATGTTTAACAGAAATCAAAATGGTCGATAATCTCACCATTATTTATTTCAGAACAGGGGTGTTTTGCCACGATAGCTATTGGGGGCGTAGTTTTAAAGCTCTTATTATCTAGGTAATTATCAAAAACTTGACCAAGTTACATATTAAAAAAAAAGAGGATAGACACATTTTTATAGTTTGCAAAAATGATGGATTTTGTTTTTTTTTAAGTTTTGGAAAAAACAGACATTTCTGGATAATTTGTTTTTGAAAATGTAATATATTGTTAAAAGATCTGAATTCGAATTTGAACCTGATCGAACTGTTGGTTATGACCTTGTCTTTTTCACTCTGTGTGTGAATAGAGTCAACCTGCCAGTTCATATGGGGACGATCTGTTCATAGATTCATTTTAAAATTTCAAATCTGTTGATGGTGTATAAAACAAAAGGGGCAATTTACCGTGAGGCTATTTGCCCATTTTTTTAGTTGTTGACAGCCAATGGAAAGAGGCGATTTGCTCAGTTTTGCATTGTGGGAACCTGTCCTATGTAGAAACATGAATCCGGTTTGATCGTGCCAATTACAAAGGAACATTAATATGATCCGGTCATTCAAACATAAATCCGACACATAAATACTAGAATGGTGCAAACTTGACAACGGTCTTCCCAACTCCCCGTAAATATGAACCCAAACCCTCAAAGTAAACGTAAAAGACTACAGTTAAGAATAAATATGCCCTGTATTAGCAATTGATAATGGCATTTGGACTCACTAATATACCGACGACTCTTATGACGTTTATAAGTGGGCTTAGTATAGCCATTTCAAAATAGATCTGTGGTTATGTATCTCGACAAAATCCTTGGCTATAGCGAGATATGTAAATAACACCTCAAGCTCTTGCGCCAAGTTTTATAATATGTTAGAGAAGACAATCGGCAATGAGGCCATTGTTTTTGCCTTTCAAAAATAAGTGCAGAATTAATATTTCAACACTATTCAAATCATAGAACATCTTGATAACAAGCAGGATTAAATCCTAAACTACATGCAAAATATGTTTTCAACTCTTTACTTATCATAAGAAGATGATAAACAACTAGCTTTAAATAAAAAACCATTAGTTAAAATAATAGTATGTGTAATCTGTAAAGAAGCACAGTAGTTGTGTTTTTTTGGATCAATTTAATAAGATATATGATTTATTTAATTTTTCACCTTGAATTGTGATAATGTAATATTTAATCATTTTTACGTTTATTTATGTTTTCATTATTTATTTATTTTTGCATATCATGATGTGTATTTGTGATTATTCTTTTTAACATATATATTTTATAATATTAATTCAATACATAAATAATATAAAATAAAAATAGAAATCAAGTTAATGTATCATATTAATAATATCCATTTTCTTTTTTTTTTTCCCCGGAAAAAATTCATAATTTTATTTCAAAGTAGAACAAAATTACATATCTG
The DNA here is from genome assembly GCA_001517045.1 of Pseudotsuga menziesii. Classification (NCBI taxonomy): domain Eukaryota; kingdom Viridiplantae; phylum Streptophyta; class Pinopsida; order Pinales; family Pinaceae; genus Pseudotsuga; species Pseudotsuga menziesii. Next base: position 602,583 of record LPNX011019903.1, read on the forward strand.
CACATGTAAGAGAATCACTAGGATCCCTACATTGTCACATATTAGCTGTCTCATATAAACGTAACCAAAAATTACAAAACTGTCCCAAAATATGGATATCACAACCCAAATCATAAAACAGGTCACAAAAATCTGAAATCAGACATACTGCCAAAAGCAAAGGTCACCGCCTCTGAAATGCCGTCGCCGCCGCAAAGTTCCCGAAGGAGCAAAACGGGTCGCCACGCAAGGGTATATCAAACAGACACCATCACTGCCATATAAGGCAGGCAATCTTTCACAGCAAAATCAAACAGATCACGAAGGAGCCATTCGTCCAGCAGCATGCCGCTCAAAGCAGCGAGAAACCACAACAAAAGATGGCCTCTCAGTCCACGGCAAAAAAACGACCTGCGTCCTCATCAGCAAAAGGAAGGATATGACCTACGGCCTCTCAACTCTGGAGCGAGCCCACAGTCTCCAACCTTGGCTAATGGACGGCAAGACACGGCAGCTCCAAAAACCAGATCGACAGCGCCAAGAAACTCGGCAGCTCCCCCATTTAAGCTTAAATGCATTAGAACTGAACCACTCTAGGTTCTTAAACGGCAGCTCCAAGAACCAGATAAACGCTCGACAGCTCCAAGAACCAGAACGACAGCTCCAAGAACCAGATCGTCCCCCATGTAAGCTTTAATGCATAAGAACTGATCCACTCTGGGTTCTTTAACGGCAGCTCCAAGAACCAGATATTTTCGATGTAAAACGCTCGGCAGCACCAAGAACCAGAATGGCAGCTCCAAGAACCAGATCGGCAGCTCCCCCATGTAGGCTTTAATGCTTAAGAACTGATCCACTCAGGGTTCTTTAACGGCAGCTCCAAGAACCAGATATGTTCGATGTAAAACGCTCGGCAGCTCCAAGAACCAGAACGGCAGCTCCAAGAACCAGATTGGCAGCTCCTCCATGTAAGCTTTAATGCATAAGAACTGATCCACTCTGGTTTCTTTAACGGCAGCTCCAAGAACCAGATATTTTCGATGTAAAACGCTCGGCGGCTCCAAGAACCAAAACGACAGCTCCAAGCCCAAGCCCGGTTCAAAACGCCACTGATTCAAACACCGCCACCGCCTTAACTCGCAGCAACGATGAACATGACCCAACAACGATTCAATTTTGGTGCCCCAAGGCAGACGGAACAGATTGGTGTTGAGCAAGAGCCGATTGGGAACCACGAGAAACACCACAAAAATCAAGAAATCTTCGAGTTGATTCAAGAAAATGGAAATATCCTCTGGCGAGAATATGGAGACGATGTCGAGTCCAAGAAACGACGGTGAAAGACGCAAGATCACAGCAAGAATACTGTACCCTCTGTCTCTCAGCAAAAACATCGCTTCTACCATTCTGTAGTCGTTCTCCTGGTTCACCCCTGCATCTCTTGCAACGCCATCACCACTCCAATCCAACCCTAGCAGCTCGCATCAGTTCTTGGACCAATCAATCCGCGACCTCCAGAAACCCTGGTTCAGATAATCTTGGACTTCCCAAGACCCGAGGTCGATAAAGCTCATAGCACAGAGGATCGAATCGACAGCCGGGAACTACAAAAGGATATTCTCGATTCTTGCTGCAGCAACTCCCGGCTCATAATATCCATTTTTCTATTTTAATATAAAATTATATTATTTAAAAAAAAATTTAACAATAATTTATTTTATCAAACCTTATTTTTAACAAACCTTCACTCTTCAAAAGTAAAATTTTAAACAAAACTTTTTTTTAAGACCAACCAAATAAAATGCCAAAATGTTAAAAAAAAATATTTTTAGTGGTAAAATAAAAACCAAATCCGAGCACTGCGAGTCCCGCGTACCATAACTAATTTATGGATGCATCAACTATACAAGTAGTACAGCATTATGAGGTGTCAGACAAATAAAAGCGACTTTAGTTAGAGAAATAAATAATGCACGTCATCCATTTATTTGTCGTGGTCTCGTAGGGAAGATGTTTCCCGCTCATATTCATACACTATATATAGTCTGCTCAATCAATTGCCTTTGACCGTCACGTTCGCAATGGCAAGGAGTTCGTTGCTATCCGGGGAATTGGTGTTAGTTTGTGCAGTTGCTGTAGTCGGTGGCATCGCAGGAGCTTCCTTCATGCGTTTCATGTCGTCGACATATAAGAGAGGAGGATGCTATTGCATCGAGGAGAGAAGGAGGAGGATCATCAAGAGTGATTTCATCACTTGCACTACTACTGATTGCTTTATTGGATCTGGAACTCTCAAGGATGATACAGATAAGGATGGTGGTGTCCCCAATGTCAATGACAATGGTATTACTGAAATTGCCGGTCACCACCGTGAGCATCAGCAACCCCCTGTCAGCTCCGTGGAAAAAAAGCAACCCCCTGTCAGCGACCCCTTCGACCCGGCCAAACGTAAAGGGTACGAGGTGCCTCTGCCACCCATTTTACCTCGTTTGCAAATAATTTAATATAATTGTTAGACCTATTTTGATTTTGCATGCATTATTCGTTTGGAAACCATGAGAATCTATCATTATTAGTATTTTGAGGCGATTTACGAGGCAATGATCTACTGCCGTATGAAATCCCTGTGGCCATTTCTGTTGATGAGTATGCTAGTGTTTGTGCTAAGCTCAAAAAGCATACACGGCTTGTGTGTGTCGGTGGCCCAATTCATCTTGATGCCATCATAAAGGCTTTGGTTAAGGGAATCTGGGAGCAACATTGGCGGATTTGTCCAGGTACCCGAAGCCCAACAAAGGCATTTTTTATTGTATTTTTTACCTTTTTAATTTTTATTTTATCCATTTTCTTTTCAAGAAGAGTTGCATTATGCCGATCTTGTGCCTCGTGGCCCTTTGCTCTGCCAGAACACGTTAGTGGTGTTCTCCTTTTGGGCTGAGAATTCTCAGCCGAACATTTTGTCTAGTTGTGTGTCTTGTATGGGTTGAATTCCCTGTTCTCCCCGTGCAATTTAAGGGTTTGTGGTTTGCATACCAGCATTGATGGGATGTTTATCTGTTACGAGCCTCCCTGGTATTTTAACTTTAAGGCCCTTAGAGGAGAGGCTGTCTGAAAGTGAACCTGTCAAAAGACATTGAAGAATTTGTCTTCATCCAGGTTGGGGACAAAGTGATAGTCGTGCTGTATATAATCTACCAAATACTTGCTTTAGTTGCCAAAGCCTGAACCGTAGAATTTAACATCTCCTCCCCTGTTGATGTATTTGTAACTTCGGAATGTATTCATCTATGTATCTTATGTATTGTAACCCGATGTTTATTCCGGGATGTATCTATAATGTAATTGAGTCATGATGTCATGCCCCGATGTTCCGATTGGGAGAATCAATAATGTAAACAAGTCATGTCAAGTCATAGTGGGTAACCCTCCGATTGTCTAAGGGTTAAAGTCCCCGCAGTTCCGGGGCACTAGGGTTATTAGACTCTCCTAGTAGAGGTTGGCCCTGGTAGGGTTTTAGTCATGTCGGGATTAGTATAAATAGAGAACCGGAGTCTCTATTTATCACACAACTCATACACACTCAAGTGTAGCGCATAGTTGAGGAAGGAGAAGACACTGGGGCTAGACTGCTGTCGGGAGATCACTTACTGTTTTGGGCTTTTACTGTTTTGGTGCTGATTCCATCTTCGAGGAAGTTGCGGGGTTTTCTCTTTTATGGTTTCCCCGAGGAAAAACACTGTGTTCATTGTCTCTTGTGTTTGATTGCTGTACTTGTTATTCTCTCAGTTAAAGATCCTAATAATGCTAGCTTAATGTTGAAAAACTAACATCCCCAGGGTTAAACTTGATACTCATGGTGCTTTGACTATTGCTTCTCAGCCCCAAGCTCTAAATGCCTCTCTCAGGTCAATAATAACGGTGCAAGTGGTTTGAAAGAATTGTCAAAACACTAAGGCAACGATGGCCCATGAGGCACATCCAACTAAGTTGACTGTTACGTTGGTGTCAGCTCTTAACAATCCCATAGCCTCAATCATTAGGAAGGAGATTATGCACTCTTCCTATTTATCCTTCTTTGGAACTTCTTCAATGCTATCTGGGACATCTTCAATGGTTGACTTGACTTCTTGGTTATTTCTTCTTTATAGAAAAGTTGTCATTGTCGATGATCATCTCCTCACATGCACGTCTATTCATGCATAGATCTTTAATGTTGATTTGACCCACACTAAGAAGTCTTGGACACGTTTTAGAGCCTATGTCAAATTCAACATTAGTTTAGACCTTGTATATTCCACAAGGGGATGCAAGCCCCTATCGAATAAACAAGTCAAACACTCTAATATAAAATAGATCACTCCATCTGGAGTAGGCAATGTGAGAGAACCCTGGGGCCCATTTCCATGTCACATGACATGGGAGAAGCACTGCCCCTGTCTAGGCCATTCACCACTAGCCAAATTACATGGCCATTCCCCATGAGTGAATGTATCATTCACTACTAGCCGATCATTTCTCATGAGTGAATCTTTCATTCACCATTAGCTTACCATTTCCTGTAAGTGAATGGTTGCCCAATGCTGCACCTGGAGAAACATCAACAGTTGAGTGGTGTTTCTTAAGTGATATTTTCTAATGTATTTGTGCCCATAGTCTTGGAGGTTCAACTCATTTCCTGTTGGAGAATTCAATAAACTATAGTGGCTTGGACCACCTCTCTATAGTGTGGTTCATTTTGCATCTCCTTGAGAATATTCTTTGTTTTGCACATTTCTTTGAAGTTTTTGGGTGTGCAACAAGATGTGTATAGTTGGATCATTCTGGCCTCTTAGCTTGCTGCATTTCTACAAGCAAATCTATAGTGCAATTTTTTGGGCATGTAACATAAATTGGGTTGAGTTTTTATTATTATTTGAGATCTAGGCCAATGTTAAACAATTTTTCCTCCAATAGATAAGATAAGATAAGGTAAACACAAAAGACTTGAATCTTCAGGGAGCCATGGTAGAAGAATGGATTAGCTACATCTGTCTTTTTGAGCATAATGCCATATCACTATAGGACCATGATGATGAATTGAGATGGTCAAAAGATAAAGCATAAAAAATGCTTACTATAACCGCCCAAATTAGAACCCTTGATCAAGGTCACGGATCCTCGTGCTACGAGGGGTAAGCATGTGATAATCTAGCATCCAATGTCACCACAATCCAACTTCTCAACACTTTAGGTCAAATTCTAAGACCACAGGGGAGTCCCTATTTCCAGTAAAGGATATTTGCAAACACTCAAATTCCAGACAAATAGCCTTGACAAGCAACCTCTTGACTAAGACCAGTGCCTTAAGGAGTCAAAACAACGAAGCATAAATTTAACACTTCAAGAGGGTAGGAGTTATAACACTTTATCATTAATTTCAAGATCAACAACTTCAATATCTTACTGTTGTTATGAAATTGCAGCAGTCAATAACACTTCAGAAATAGATGAATAACAAACCAAACCTTCACCAACTTACCATTACAAGATGTACCTTAAGCATTAGGGTAGGGGACATAACTCAAGATGGTAAAGAGGCCACTAAATCAGATCTGGAAACGACTAACAAGATCTGCTTTAAGCCCTAACTAGCCCTCAAAATAGATGGTGGACCTGCTTAAACTCTTCCAATAGATGCTCAACTCCCCAAGGGTCAAACATAGGTCTTTTCCTTGTTTTTTAGGCTGTCAAAGCTTGCTGATTTTATTGCTATACCTGTTATATAAGATCTAAAAGGTACCGACATACAAGTATAACAACGGTGTATTTCTCAATCAGGCTACAAGAAGATGACGCCCTTAGAGATTCATCAGGAAACCTAAGGGGTTGCACTTTTCTAGTAGATTAGATGTGTAATTTTTGTTTTTATTTTCTAATTTTTAGGGTTTTCACAATATTATATTTTTTGTATTTTTGAAATATATACATAACGAAATTTGATAAAAGATGAAGATGAGAAGGGATTAGACCTTAGTCTTTAACCCTAGAGAAACAAGAGATCAAGGTTAATGTCCCTTCTCAATTTGGCAATTCAAGATTTACACATTAGGGTAAAGGCTGGTAACTCTAGATAAGTCAAAATAGCTTTAGTCTAATTTGGGAAAATAATGCACACCAAAGCCTCCTTTTGGAGAGTTCCTTCAAGAGGAAGGTATTCTCAAACAAGATTGACAAGATGCAAGCAAGACCCTAATTCACCTTGCTTAAGGTGCACAAGAGAAACGTCAAACAAGAAAATTGAAAGATCTTACCAACATTCACCGAGAAACGAGCAAGAGAGGTCTTAGGTATTGTTGCCGCTTAATACGCCCCTCAGGTAATGTGGCAGAAATCTTCAAGCCACTGGGTGCTACCTTAGGGGCAAGTCTCGAATCAAGTTCTGTCACTTGATACTTGACTCCTCCGTCTAGGTCAACTCCNCTTAATACGCACCTCAGGTAATGTGGCAGAAATCTTCAAGCCACTGGGTGCTACCTTAGGGGCAAGTCTCGAATCAAGTTCTGTCACTTGATACTTGACTCCTCCGTCTAGGTCAACTCCTAGCGAAGCCAAGGGGGGTAGGCCATTATGATTATCCCCCTCTTAGCAACGCTTTATGGCATTATTATGGAAAATAAGATCAACATATGGATAGAAAACGAGGGAAAGTGAGCTAAAGGTCAGGCGAGGTTCAAAAGACATCACTCAACTACGAACCACCTTTTTACGCTCAGGATCATTGCAGAGGAGTGTCGTAATAATAAATCCAATCTCTTCTGCTGCTTTGTAGAATTTAGGAAAGCTTTTGATACAATTCCTAGAAACAACCCGTGGAAGAGGTTAGAAGAACTAAAAATTCCTCTTGAGTTGAGAGTTGCTGTTATAAGATTGTCTGAGATTGTCATTTCCAAATTTAAGAACGTTGAGGGGTGGTCAAAAGATATTAATTGTAATATTAGAGTTAAGCAAGGTTGCCCCCTCTCTCCTACCCTTTTTTTGACATTTACATTGATACAATAGAAGCTTTTTTAGAGGAAGCAGGTTCCGCCAGAACGACCTTAGATGGAATTGTTGTCATCCTTCTCCTTTATGTTGATGATATTGTTTTTATGGCAAGATGTTCCTCTGACCTTAATAAGTAATTGAGAAATCTCAAGGATTTTTGCTCTAACATGGGTATGACTGTTAACACCGATAAAACAAAACTGATGATTATAAAGTCCAAGAAGGTCACTTATGATCATTTTGTTTATGCTAATAACAACTTGGAAGAAGTTTCTTCCTATAAGTATCTTGGGATTGATATTCACCACAAGCTTAATTGGAACTATAACATTTAAAAAATGATTAATGGAGGGTGGAAAGCTTATTTTGGTCTGGAAAACAACTGTAAGTCAACAAACCTTGTGATGTGGGATAAAAAGGAGTTCCTCTTTGAAACTCTTGTCACTCATGTATATCTTATACGAGTGTGAAGTTTGGGGTTGCAACATATCTAGAGAATCCTAACCTCATAATTAAAAGCAATAAGCCTTATCTTATTCTACTTAAAGAAGCAGGTCTTGCCTCCTTTGAGAGCATCACTATGACAAGGTGCTTGATGTACAAGGTAAATGTCATGGGAGACCAGAGACTCCCTCAAATTGCTTTTAAGTTCAGTTAAGGCCACCGGCGACTCAAGAGGGGTTGGCATAAAGATAACATGGCTTGGTTAAATCATTGGGGGATAGATGAAAATGTAACTTTGCAACATATTAATAACATTAAAATTAAAAGTACTATTACAATTAAGTTTTAAGAGAAAATGTGGGGTCATGAGGATTTAGAGGGTAAAAGGAAGTTAACATACTACAAGGAGGTTATTAAACCTAATCTAGAATACCAAAGATATATCTCTATTCTATAACTAGTTCAAAGAAGAAAACTAACATAGCCAAAATAAGTATGAACTCTCATGAGCTTCGAAGTGAAATAGGGCGTTTAGGACAATTCCTAAAATGTTGTGGGAGGAAAGTATTTGCCATCTCTGTGAGTCTAAGAGTGTTGAGGATGAAAGTCACTTCCTCTTAGAGTGCCTTGCGTACATCCACATTAGATCGCAGTTCCGTAATCTTTATCATAACTCTAACCTCTCTAATCTTCTAACTAGTCAAAACTATAGTGACCTCGATACACTTCTCTCTTAAGCTTTTTCAGCATATGAATAATTGTTTATGGAAAATCAAGTAATTTTGCAATATTTTTTTTGCATGGACGCTAACCCTCATCTTTTTCTTCTTCAAGAAAAGTTACTAAGGATTTTAGTTCTTAGTTGTTTAGATGAGAGTGATTTCTAGGAGTTTAAGATGATTTACTGAGACAAGATATTGCAAAATATGATTTAATTGAATAGCATAAATTGATAAAGCCTTCACGACATGAAATGATTTAAACAAATAATATTGTAGACCAATGCCGAGAAGTAAAATAAAGTGTTGCTGTAATGGTAAATATTTTGCAATTGTGTCTTGGTTAGTTTTAGATTTATTAAGATGAGTGGGTTACAGGAAGGGGGTTCCAATATATTGTGAGGTACGTGGAACAAAGTTTGGATTTGCCAAGCGTGGTTCCACATGAGAAGAAAGGCTAGATCGAAGTCTTGGGGGTGTGTCCAACACTGACACCAAATGAGGGTGTAGCCTAACAGATCCCCACTATCACTACCTACGAATCCCCGCTATCACTACCTTGTTGTTCCCTTTTCTCTGTAAAATTTGCCCACAAAAGGCAAGGTGAGACACTGAATTTTTGTCCTTTGAAGGAGACTAGTTTTAATTAAATGTGAGTTTTTAATTAGGTGTTGAGTTTTGTCAAATGCTACGATTCTGTTTTTGATTGTTCTAAACCTTAGGTAAGCATGCGATGGACAAGAGCATACATGGAAAATAACTAATTATTCGTTCCAGTTACTTGAGAAACAACTTGTAAAAGTAAAACAAATGTTTCGCTAATTACTACAGGCTAGGAATTTCTTTTTTGATCATCCACCAATTACTTGGGCAAGCCTTTTCAAAGCGGCGAGGGTATACTTCGGGAATACAAAACCTAAGTTCGTTACTTTGCAAATGATAAATAAAACTTGAAAGAAAATTAAACTAATCTATCAAAATAAAATTTTACTCTATGGGTTGGTATCAAAGCAAAGCAAGAAATTGAAGAAAAGCACACCAATTAAGAGGCGTTACAGGTTCCCCCAAGGGGGAGAGGGGTGTGGGCATTGTGTATCCCACACGCTTCCCTTATTATGATTACTTTACAAATGCTTAAGAAAGAACACCTTTGATTCTTTAAAAATAAGATTAGGGAGGTTTACAATTATGTAGAAAAGAACTAGAAGTAAGGAGGCTTGAAACTGGGGCTTTTGAGTGGCTCAAATCTCATAATTTCACCAGCACTTCTGCTTACCTAGCGAGAAAAAATAGAAATCAACAAGTTAACAAACTTAAAAGTCAATGGATTAGTTAAATAAAACATAATAATTGAAGCTTACTTGGTACTTGAAAAGATTTTGACAATCTTGTTACTTCAAGCACTAGAATGATATACTTAAGATAAAGATTTAAAGGCTCTTTTAGATCTAGCTAATGTAACATGTAAACAAGAAAGATTGTATGATAAAATTTCAATAAAATCTATGCTTGTTAAACATGCAAGAAAAAGTAACTGAGAGAGAATTTTAATTTAAGAGATGGAAGAAGAAGAACAAGCCCAAGCTTGAATTTTTTGAAGACAAAGAGGTGCTTGCAGGAAACAAAAGCATTAGATCCACATAAAATTCTGAAGGTGGAAGAGGATGCAGCCGAGCTCAACTTCCTCCCTCAACGTAGTAACCTGCACAACTACAAAAAACCTTGCACAAGCGAGATCAAATCCAGTACGTTTTACTAAAAGAAATTAAGAGAGCATAAGTATAACAAACTACAGTCAGCTACTCCTAGATCTCTAATAATAAAAGCATAAACAAACAACTTGAAACTACAAATGCTTGCTCTATGGGCTGATAGCAGCCTTCTAAGATAGACAAATCTACAAGCCTATGACAAAGACAATGTAACCAACATGATATTACCTCAGTAAAGCAAAGCATTCACAATAACAGATAGTTGCACCACATAGACCTCCAAAGTCTTCTCTTATTATTCAAAATATAACAACAATAGCAATTGCAAGAGCAGAGCTTCCACACTTCCATCCAGAATGAGTGAGAGAGCCTTGCTTAAATAGGAAAATGAGGGGCGCATTGGCCATTTGGAGAAGAGAGGGCGAGTTCATTGGTCAACTGAGGATTGGAGTTGAGTTCAACACTAGAGATGGGCGCCACTGCTCAAGAGCTAGGCGCCATCTCTCATGAAGTCAAGGAGTCCAAAATGACCCATTCTGTGGTCATTTGTGTTTGTAATGAGGTCATGGTACCCTAGGAGAAGTCCCTGAACCCACGCCAATCAAGGCAGCCTTCACTTTAGGTTATCCTAGTCCAGGACAACAATGGGGGAGACCCGGATTTGCTCTCGACAGGAGAGATCAAACCTAGACACCAGAAGAAGATCAGATGGGGCTTCAGGGTACTTAAGGTGTAAGGTGAATGGGAACCCTAGCTCTAGGGTTTAGGTACTAGCAATGTCTTGGGATACGTAACTATAACAGGGCAAGCACGAACAGAGTTGGGACTATCCAGTACCTAGAAATTAGACTTAGTAAAAGGTGTTTGAGCTATCAGTGAATGTTAGTAGATGGCAAAGGCTAAGAGCCTAAGGGTAGCGCTAGTTTGGAGATCAGTGCTTTGTATGCATTGGGCAATGGAGTCAGCAGTAAGACAACGTTTCAAGAAACCCACTTGGGAAACACCTTGATCTACAAACCCAGAAAGCAATTGGTCCGGAAAAGCCAAGGTACAGGAAAACTTGCTCAGTAGATGGCTAGCGCTTGGGCCTAGGAAGACAAATTTGAAGTTTTAGGGGGTACCGAAAGGCTGATGGCTCTGCATTGAGGATGAGAAGAGATCAGGGAGACCTGATCTACAAGCCCAAATCAGGAAAACAGCAGAAAAATCAGATCTAGAAAAGTCAAAATCTCATGATGGGGCTAGGAGACTAAAAACTGATTTTTTTAGATCTAGGGCAAACTAGGAGGAATCAGCTCAGCGTTGAGGGTGTTCTGGGATGCTTGGGACTCGATCTATCAGCCTATCATGTCAGATTTCAGAAAAACCTACTTCCAGAAAAGGCCAATTTTCAGTGAGGGCGCTAGGGCAGTTTCAGTCAATTTTTCAGATCTAGGGCAAATGGTCAAGTAGTTGCACAGCGTTGGGGTTGATTTAGGCTGTGTGGGACCCGATCTATCCTTTTGCGAAGTCAGAATTAAGAAAAACTCAAAACCCTAGCAGGTCAATTTTTCAGTGGGGGGGTTATATGTAGTTTTCTGCTGAAAAATCAGATCTAGGTCAATCTATGAGGAATTTGACCAGCGTTCCAGTTGATTTAGTTAGGGGTAGGCCCGATCTATGAAACCCAGAAATGGTTTGGCAAAAGATCGGACGGTTCCTTGATTATTTGATTTTTTAGGTTTTTATGGTTTAGGAGTTTTAAGAAAAATAGTTAAATTTCAGCAAGGTACAATGGAATAAGATCAGAAAAGAAGAACTTACCTGTGGATCTTACCTAGATAAGCTTGTAGAAGTCTGTAACAGTGACGATGCTAGCTATCCCAATAAATCCTGGAAGATCTCCGTGATTTCTATGGCATATGCAAGCTCCAAGTCATCAAAGCGCCCCTACCCTGCATGAGCAAACGCCAACCATATCAAATTTGCACATACAAAATAAAGAAACTGAATGCTACAAGACAGTAAAATGGAGTAATCATAGATCGCAATGAAATTAAGGAAAACCCCCTGATCCAAGACGAAGAGAACCGAGCGAGTTGAGGTCCCCCTACAAAAACGCTCTGGCCAAAACGCCCTCCTATAGACAAAACAATGATAACCACGGAAAAAAAATAGATCTCACGAGAATTTCCACGATGCTAGTAAGCTGAAGACAAGCTAATCACCATTTGAGCACATCATATGCAGAGCAAATTCAGAAAAATTTCCACAGAAAAAGTCTTTCTATTATTCAGATCCAAGAGCCAAAGACCCCTTAAAAATGAGAAGCTCTGTCCTTTAAATAGAAATGAGAGAACCTCAATCATAACCAAATCTTAACCACTTTCAAAACGAGTGGCTGAGATTAAAAGATGAAATGTTTTAATCAATGGTTGAGATGAGCTCAACATACAATACATGGATCAATATAACCATAATTTATCAAAGTGGACTAACCCACCCAAAAAAGGTAACCCACTCAACAAGAAATAAATGAAAGCACATGGTGGGTCCAAGAAGTGTTTGACTAACTCCCTTTGGGTGTCCCCATGGCACAATAAATAATATAACAATTTTATTCTTTGACTTTTATGCCTCGAGGAAATCGTGAGCCTCCAAAAAGAGCTCCAGAAAATAATAAAAAATGCCTAAAAAAACGGTGTGGGTCCAATTAGGAGCTGCAATTGTTGGAGAAGGTGTGGAGGACATCACTCTCATCATCATGACTCATCCCATGTAATTTCCTTGCCTCAGTAGCCCAAATCGATTTCTTCAATAGCCATTTAATCATTTTTTAATCTGCCTCGGGAAACGTGAACCTGCCAAAATAGCCTCCTAGGGTGTCTGCGTTGCCAAACTGAGCCCACTAGGCTCTCTGGGATGGGGGTACTATGGTACAAACAAGTGGCTGCACACCCCTATGGCCCTACAACGCCCTAGGTTATCCAATTGAAACATCTCCCTGCTCAAAAATATCAATCTGTGAAGAAAAATTGCATCAGAAAGGCAGAGTGAGCCTGATCACATCTGTGAGTGCCCGGAACTAGTAATAAACTGTCTCATTGGACTCAGAGAGTCCCAATCCATCTAAGGTGTATACTCATACCCCTCATAGGTCTCTATCTGATCATCAATCATATCCCATAAAACAATGTAATCATTTGTGAATTATCAGACACCAATAATAACTCAGAATACATCCATGTACTGCAAGTGTCAAAAGGTTAAGCCATGCTCTACAACTCATTCAAGTAACAATCTCAACAAATAGCATTCATTTCACTGGCAATACATCAACAAATATATATATAAGGCTTTATTTATTATTACTTAGACTCGGACTTTCAAGACTATACTCACTTCATAGCTGTAGTCAATTAGCTAGTGAAGGGTGAAGGGTGAAAATGACAAGGCTAAGGCAAAGGATGACTTCCTACTCAACATCATGACACTTTGGACAAGGAAAGGGAAAACTCACTATAACCAATGCTGGACAAACAACAACAATTGGGTGAGTTGTTTAGAGAGTGCTTATTCAACTTAGGCATCATGTCTACATCAAACTTGATCCAAGTTCATTAGGATCACACTTTATTCCATGGCCTTTTTGGCTTATATGACCCTTTTGGGACTTCACCAGTGCTTAAAAGCACAGCTAATCGCAGCTTTCATCCGAGACATATTTATTTTTAATAAGATCAACAATTTTTTGGATAGAGCACATTTTAATACATTGCTTTTTTTTTTGGACCTTTTCTTATACTCTTCAAGGAGCATTCTAGCACTTCATTGCTCTTGCCCTCTTTACATATGTTAAGAAACACAGTTTTATAATTTTCATTTTTCATGGGCGTATATTCAATAATTTCAACATAGGTAGTACATGAACTTTCAGTTTTAGCCAACAACATCTCAAGTGACTGGGGGGAATTCTGCATAGTGCCAAACATCGGGACAACTGACCAGAATGATTTAGGCATACTATCCAACTTACCAAGGCAAGTTCTGTCACCAACTCAGAGCCGAGACACAATATAAACAAGGAGGCTTGTCCAACAAAGGTTCTAGCGGGGAAAAAGGTCCTCCATGCCATAAGTCAAGAAGTCAGTCGGGTTGAAAATTAAATTGGAAGGTAATGGATGGGTGAAGACAATGAATGATGGAGCCAACACTAGCAAGCCAAAACAATGGTGGGAATGACTACCTCTATTCTCCCCAAGGAGGGCAAAACCAATGAGTATAAATCAAGAACTTCAAAGTCAGAGTAAGGACATCAATACATAGTATAAGATACAACCAAGTCCATATAACTATGACCGCCAGATCATGATACCACAAGTCAATACATGTCACAACGATCAGTATAAGAGCAATAATAACCATAACACAATATAAAATGCTGATTCATATCTATGCAATATAATCCATCTGAAACACCATCTATCCAATGGGAAAGTACTGATATAACATTGGGCATCCACTACTGCTCTGAAATGACATAAATGGCTACATCGGTCCTCAAATCTGGGTGTCCTGAGACTCAGTCCTGACATGGGAGAGTTCAGTTGTCCACAAATATAATCATGATCCATAAAAGTGCTCATCTCAGCATCTCATATGTAAGAGATCTGGCTGAAAAATGTACTATGTCTGAAAAAAAGAGAATATGGTAGCCCGGCTACTATATATGTGATAACAGTGGTCCAGGTCTTCCGTCAACTCTCTCTTCGAACAACATTCTATAGGTCACTTGGACTAACCCTCAAGGTGGGTTATGTCCAAAGATGGCCTTTTTGGAGGTGAGGGATGAACTCACTATTTGACTTTTGTACACCTCCCACCATTGGGTGCACTCCATTCGTATTCCCTTGGGCTAGTTCTAAGCGGGTTCACATAGACTTCGGGGTGAGGTTGACCACTAGACTAATTGGTTAGATAGGATTTGTAACATCCCCAAGAAACGACATTATGCTTATGATTTAATTAGTTTTATTGTTTAATTAATAAACTGGCTAGATCTGAAATCTGCCAATTGTCCATTTATTGGATGGATGTAATAAACAATTTGGATTTAATAAATTAGTAATGGAGGACAAGCACGTTAAATGAGGGGATTGTGCATACAAGAGTGGAGGACAAGAAAGAGTTAACCTCGGGGAAGTCAAAATAAGTGTCGAGAGTGCATTAATGGCACTAGACACTCTCTAAAAATCAAGGATTTTGATAGTTGCAAAAACTCCAAGAGGAATCGGCTGCTTGTAAATGACCTAGGCAAAGTAAATATAAAAAGGGCATATGCGGGAGGCAGGACACTGTGTAGTATGTCTGTGGAAGAAAGATTTGTTGTGTGAGCACTATGGTGTTAGGCAATAAGTTCTTACTGAACAATGGAGTTTTGTGACTGAGGTTGACTGTTCCCACTTTTGGTATGCATGATTTGGCTCGGAGGGGATTAGAGCAGAAAGGAAAAGCTTCTCTAAGAGATCACAATTACATATTACATGATTATACATTGGGGACTATTGCCCCGACTTACAACGGAGGTTGTACCTCAAGGTCTAGACACAATTTAGACATCCTGTAAAGGAGTAACACACATCCCCAATGGGGGTACAACAACATACAATGATAATATACATTAGAATATCTTTCGAAGTTACAAATACATCAACACAGTCAAGGATCTTTTTTAGGACAAAGCCTTACTCGAGAGGTCAAGACCTTTAGATCTACAAATATATAAAACAAAAAAAAGCTAAAGATTCTAAAGTAATATTTGAAATAGAATCTAGCTAAATAACGAATGCAAAACTAATCTAAAACTTTTAACTAAAAGAAGGAAAGAAAAAACCAATCACATCAAAGAGTGATACAGATTTCCCCCAAATGGGGGAAGAGGGGTGTGGGAGCCGTTATACCGCTTGCCCTTTTATTATTTGTTCCAATTAAACTTCTTTGAAGAGCGAAGCACTTTTTAACCCTTGAAATTGGGTCAAAAGGGCTCAAAAGTGCTGTCGAGAAGAAGAGGAATGAAGAGGGGGGAGGTAGGATTGAGTATGGGTGCTCCAGATGGCTTAATTCTCAAAAATTTGGCAGCATCTCTCTCTCTTTTTCCATGGACCTGCTAAAAATCAGCAAGCTTCAAATGCCAAATTAGTGGGTTAGATGCAAAAATAAACTAATAATTTACAACTTTTAACACTTGGAAAAATATTGCAAAGTTTAATCTTAAAGTGCTAAAGCGAATGGAAACTAGATCTAAGCCTTGAGATACAAAATTTCAGCACTTTCATAGATCTAAATTGAAGCAAGTAATATGAAGAATAGTAAACCTTTTAATGATCAAATTTTAACTTGCAAAAAAAAATTAAAAGAAAGAAATTGAGGTTGAGTGTTTTTTCGTTGAGAAGGAAGAGGAAGAGCTCAAGCTTCAAACTTTGAACAAGGTTGAGGAGGAAGGTGCCTACAGGGTAAACAAGTTAGATCCAAAATGAAGTGGTGAAGAAGACAAGATGCAACCGAGCTCCAGTCTTACTTAACCTTCGGTGATCTGCAAAGCTACACAAGAAACCTTCATGCAAAGATTGGATCTAGTATGGTAAATCACATAAAACCAAAAGCATGCAAGTATTACTGACTACAAAGTATAACTTTTTAATCTTGTATGATTACACATAAATAAGCAACTTAAGATTCAAATGCCTATTCTACGGATTGGAATACAAACTTCTAAGCTAGATATCTTGAAATTGCATGAACCACAAAACAAAACTAAACAGATATCACCTCGGTTACGGAACCATCATTCACCATGAAAGAGTATTACACCAGCAGATTGTCCTCCAAAGACTCAACTTTATTCATAACAAAGATAAACAACTACAATCATATGATCAGAGGTCCCTTGCTTCCCTCCAAAACAAGGAAGAAGGCCTCGCTTTTATAACAAAACTCAGCCCCAGGGGGGCACCAACCAACTGAAGATCAACTCGGACTGTAATTGAGTTGAACATAGCTGAACAAGAGTGGAACTGGAGAGGTAAATGCCACCTCTCCTACCAACTCACTCCCCAAGGGCCACATCACCCAACCACTTGCCAACCACTCTACCAAACTTTCACACGTGCGAGTCCTCTCCTCACACGAATGTATGGAATTAATGTGATGATCGAAGGTAATGAAAGGTTTGATCCAACCTGTGATAAAATCGAAGTATGGAAATAACATAAGTTTTTAAGAGATGGGGAGGGGTCCACCCTAACCCACTCTAGCGCAACCCCCACCCATTAGCGTGACTCAACATACGTCACCATCAATTCTTGCTAGCGTGAAACCAACGACAACCTCCATAGTATATGATGGTTTTAATATAAAACACATGGGGGTCCCACCCCTAACCCACTCATCACTTCAAACTAGCGCGAGTCTTCACCCTCTCTTGACCCTCACACCATCCTTTAAAACAATTCGTAACAATGCTCTTAATCCATAGTTTTAACTTATATCATGTGGGAGAGGGTCGTAAAGCCACGGGTGACCCATACCATGTCACCCCCACCTTTAAAACAAATGATTTTTGACTTTTTTAAAGATTTGACTTTAGTGCATTTTTTCCAAATTTAGCATTTAAATGCCATTTTGGTGATCTGTTAGTCGAATGATGCCTTCCAGGGTGTTTCAACTGCCCAAAACATAATGAAAGTGGTCACTGGGGAAAATATGCTGCTTTGAGCTTGAAAATGAGCCCAACCACGCCAAAAACGGACTCCAGATCACACTTTTTTTACATTTTGAAATTTTCGATTTAAACCATTAAAAAATGGCTTAAAAAACGGAATTTTTTTTTTTTTTTTCGGAATCAGGTGAAACTCTAGGGGAACCTAGTACATGTCTATACGACTAAAAAACAATGCCTAAGATGCTTATATACATCGACACATGAACTTTAATAACCTCTTAAGGCCTAACCACAAAGACGAAAATTCCAGCCTTGGAGGAGCGGTGAAAAACTTGAAAATTATACATTGCTTATTCATCATTGCATAATTGACAAGGGAAAAAACACCTTGGAATAATCAGATTGATAGCCCAGTCTTAGGAAGTCAAGTCCTTTACAAAAAGTTTGCCGTGTTAGAGCATTTATTACAATGCCCCCAAGGAGTATGAACATGCATTTTATTAAAAAAGAGGCCCAAAAAAGGCCACGATGAACCGCAGAACTTTCTGAGCACTGACAATGAACAACTGACTTGTTCAATACTCTGGCGCGTCACTGGAAATCCACTAAGTGCAGAATTAGTGGATAACATTTGGCTCCAACTGCAGGACGTGTGCTCGATTTAGTCTCTTAGGCAAGGAGAGCATACGAGAAAACCAGAATCTCCGGTTTCTATATCCTGTAAAAACATCTCAACTTGACAAGAAGACCTTAGTAGCACAAGTTTTTTGAAAAAGAGCCAATGATCCAATAGTTGCTTTATTTAAAATAATGACATAACTAAAAATTTATTTATTCCTGAGCACAGAAGGAAAATGCGAAAAGTAAATGCTCACTTTAAGGAGCTTATTTTTCCTACTCTAACCATGACAAAAAAAAAACTTTTAAGGAAAATCAGATATCCAATGTAACCATTTAAGCATTTTATCAATTTTAATATTTTTTGCCTTATCTTTGGTTACCAGCCAATGTAAGGAGACATTTTTTCAGAAAATGCAAACTTGCATGAAACTCCCAAATGGGAGGGATGGACGGGAGATTATAATCATGGAGAAGGTCATCGACCTGCTTCCCAAACTGGCAAGTCCTCGTGTAGGATTCTTCTATCCAAGATTGGATAGGACTGATGTAAACATTTGTTTGGTGAGGCATATCATCATACTCATCACAAGGGCTTATCCACTGATAACTCTGTGTGTAAGCCTTGAACTGCTCTAAATAATAAGGAACGCTTGTATGTGAAGACGATGGCTGAAAAAAATCTTCAATTAGTTGCACCCCATCAGACTCTTCACTGCATTGCTTCTCCAAGTCCTCATTACAGATACTCAAATACAACTCTAACCGATCATATGAAAACTCTGATTGCTCTTCTTTACAACTTTCATAAGTCTTAGAATAAACACTCCCCTTGCTGGATGTATCATATATTGGACTTCCAAAATTTTCTGAATAAACACTCCCCTCTCTAGACTTATCATAGATGAGATTCTCAAAAAGATTTTCAAGAGTATCATAGGTTGGATTTTCAATAAAAGTTCAATAGTCATCATCCCCATCTATGTCAGATATGAGAGAGTGTTAATCACTGGTACCAAGTCCTTGGCTATGTTCATCCTCCTTATGATCATAACAATCTTCTTCAAAAAGTTGGGTTTCAAAGATATTAGAAGGGTCCCAACTTTCTAGATATTCGCCATGAGGTGGAGAGCATGGAGGATTGTCATCACACAAAACTTCAAGTAAAGTATCGTAGTCATCATCCATGTCAGATGTAAGGGACTCTTTATCACTTGTATCATGCTCTTGATTGTACTTGTCCTCCTCCAGATCATAATCATCTTCTTCAGAAAAAAGTCATAAGGTAGTAAACCTCGTAAGCTATTATCATTATGCTCATTATAGATTTCATCATAAGTTTCAAAGCTTTTGTAATGGTTTCATCTTGAGATTGATCTGGAGTACAAATGTGATCCTCATCACTAAAATAATCATAAGAGGGTCCCCAATCTTCAATATTCTCTGTTGATGTGACATGAGGGTCTTCAACGATATCTTCAATGAATGGTTCTTCATGCACAAACTCAATGGGGTCATCATGGATTTCTGAAAATTGAGTGTTGTTTTCCATGTTGATACTAGTTAGCTCAGGATTTTCCATATGAAATTCTTTCCAAGGAAAGAAGTATTTCAAATTGGTCTTACTGAATGATTTAGCATTTAATGATTCAATATCATTTCCATCATAATGTCACTGCCTCAAAAATATTTCAAAGAAATTTGCAAGGGAAGTAATGGATTTCTTAGGAAGACCCTCATAAAACCAACATGATACAATCCCTTGCAGAGAATAGGAAAACATCAACATCATATGATCCTCATGATGTATGTTGAAATCACTCATCCGTGAAAGGAAAATCATAACATGAAATCCAGCTGAGTGATTATTATCATGCCCTCGAAAGATTGGAAGGGGACAATATGTCTGTTCACCATCAATATAATTTGGGAAGCCAGAGATTTTAAAGAAATCAATCGGAGGATGTGCATGGGAAATCCGCGCTGCAGTTTCCCTCCATTTAATATCCATATTGAGAATCAGTGATCATGGGAACATCTGGTACTGAAAGAGTATGGTTGTCAAATAAAGAGCTTTAAAATTTACTGTTTGCATGGGCTCATCTGCACACAATCAACTCAACAAGTTGTATGAGAAACCGGGTTTTATCCCTTCAATGGAGTCTCCATGTGAAAAGAAAAATATGCATCATAAATCTTTCACAAAAATTTCTTTTTTTTGCTTTTCTTTGTACAATAAAAGGAAAAAGGGTTAGTGGAGTCGCCAGATGAAAAATAAAGATCTACTCTAAGCATTCATCAAACAAAGCAAAAACAAAGAAGAAAAGAAACAAAAGTCGTACTCCATTTATCCTCGGCAACGGCGCCAAAAAATGTTGCCGCCTTACACACACCTGGGGGGGAACGCAGCAGAAATCTTCAAGCTGCTTGGTGTGTCCTTGGGGGCAAGTCTCGAGTTAGGTGTTGTCACCTGATCTTGACTGCTCCGTTTAGGCCACTCCCAACGGAGCCAAGGGGGGTAGTCCCTAAGAAAGAGTTGCCATGGCTCTAGATTTTATTAAGTTATGGATGAGATGGTTGTTAGGAGTTTATAAGTGATTCACTGAAACAAGACACTACAATTTATAGTTTAGTTCGACAACATAAAAGGAGATATGGCATTCATAACATGATATCACTGAAAACAGAAATACGAAAACAGATTAAACCAATGCCAAAAATGGAGTCAACGTAAATAAGGGCTGTTGAAAAATGAGAAATGTTTTGCAATGTACCTGGTCAGTTTTAAATTATTCAATGATGAGTGAGTTAAGGGGAAAAGGAGATTCTCGATATACCGTGAGGTACTGGGAATATGTCTGGATTCTGAAAAGAGTGGCTCTGCACGAGAAAATGTGGGCTAGATAGAGTCGTGGGGGGGGGGGGGGTTCAACACTACACCAACAAGGATGTAGCCTAACGGGACCTCACGGTCGCTTTCTAGTTGTTCCCTCTATCCCTGAAGAATTTGTCGACTACTTCTTAGATTTGTTACGTCGGATTTCCGTAATGTTTGAGGGTTGTAAATTTTATTAATGTGACTTGATTACTTAGATGTGAGAGATTAATAAATACGCCATACCGCTTTTGATATCCCCAGGTGTCAGACTAAGCCGCGAGGGGTAGAGCATACACGGTAGAGGCAAAATGTTTGTTTCGATTTAGTCAGTAACGAAAAAACAAAAGTACTAATCTATATAGCCCGCTAAAGACGGATTGTGTGCTTGTGATTTATTCTAAGCAATACATCAGTTTTGCATATAAGGAAACTATAGTCAGGGATCTCTTTCAGGACAGAGCCTTACTTGGGAGGTCAAGACTGGGTTAGATCTACAAATATATAAAACAAAAAAAACCCAAAGATTCTAAAGTAATATTTGAAATAGAATCTAGCTAGATAACGAATGCAAAACTAATCTAAAACTTTTAACTGAAAAAAAGAAAGAAAAAACCAATCACATCAAAGCGTGATACAGACTTTCCCCAAATGGGGGAAGAGGGGTGTGGGAGCCGTTATCCCACTTGCTCTTTAATTATTTGTTACAATTAAATTCTTTGAAGAGCGAAGCACTTTTTAACCCTTGAAAATGGGTCAAAAGGGCTCAAAACTGCTGCCGGGAAGAAGAGGAATGAAGAGGGGGAAGGTAGGATGAGTATGGGTGCTTCGGATGGCTTAATACTCAAAAATTCGGCAGCATCTCTCTCTCTCTTTTCATGGACCTGCTAAAAACCAGCAAGCTTCAAATGCCAAATTAGTGGGTTAAATGCAAAAATAAACTAATAATTTACAACTTTTAACACTTGGAAAAATATTGCAAAGTTTAACCTTAAAGTGCTAAAGTGAATGGAAACTCTAAGCCTTGAGATACAAAATTTCAGCCCTTTCTTAGATCTAAATTGAAGCAAGTAAAATGAAGGATAATAAATCTTTTAATCATCAAATTTTAACTTAAAAAAAAAAAATTAAAAGAAAGAGATTGAGGTTGAGTGTTTTTTTGTTGAGAAGGAAGAGGAAGAGCTCAAGCTTTAAACTTTGAACAAGGTTGAGGAGGAAGGTGGCTGCACGGTAAACAAGTTAGATCCAAAATGAAGTGGTGAAGAAGACAAGATGCAACCGAGCTCTGGTCTTACTCCACCTTCGGTGATCTGCAAAGCTACACAAGAAACCTTCATGCAAAGATTGGATCTAGTATGGTAAATCACATAAAACCAAAAGCATGCAAGTATTACCGACTACAAAGTATAACTTTTGAATCTTATATGATTACACATAAATAAGCAACTTGAGATTCAAATGCCTATTCTAAGCTAGATATTTTGAAATTGCATGAACCACAAAACAAAACTAAACAGATATCACCTCGGTTAAGGAACCAACATTCACCATGAAAGAGTATTACACCAACAGATTGTCCTCCAAAGACTCAACTTTATTCATAACAAGGATAAACAATTACAATCATACGAGCAGAGGTCCCTTGCTTCCCTCCAAAATGAAGAAAAAGGCCTCGCTTTTATAAAAAAACCCAGCCCTAGGGGGGCACCAACCAATTGAAGATCAACCCGGAGTGTAACTGAGTTGAACAAAGCTAAACAAGAGTGGAACTGGAGAGGTAAATGCCACCTCTCCTACCAACTCACTCCCCAAGGGCAACATCACCCAACCACTTGCCAACTACTCTACCAAACTTCCACACTTGCGAGTCCTACTCTTCACGCAAATGTAGGGAATTGACATGATGATCGAAGGTAATGAAAGGTTTGATCCAACCTGGGCTAAAATTGAAGTATGGACATAACATAAGTTTTTAAGAGATGGGGAGGGGTCCACCCTCACCCACTCTAGCGCAACCCCCACCCATTAGTGTGACTCAACATACGTCACCATCCATTCTTGCTAGCGTGAAACCAACGACAACCTCCATAGTATATGATGGTTTTAATGTAAAACACATGGGGGTCCACCCCTATCCCACTCATCACTTCACACTCGCGTGAGTCTTCACCCTCTCTTGACCCTCATGTCATCCTTTAAAACAATTCATAACGATGCTCTCAATCCATAGTTTTAACCTATATCATGTGGAAGAGGGTCGTAAATCCATGGGGGACCCATGCCATGTCACCCCCCACCTTTAAAATAGATGATTTTTGACCTCTTTTAAAGATTTGACTTTAGTGTGTTTTCTCCAAATTTAGCATTTAAATGCCATTTTGGTGCTTTGTTAGTCGAATGATGCCTTCCAGAGTGTTTCAGCTGCCCGAAACATAGTGAAAGTGGCTGTTGGGGTGAAGATGCTGCTCCGAGCTTGAAAATGAGTGCAACCACGTCAAAAATGGACTTTGGATCACACTTTTTTTACATTTTGAATTTTTCCATTTAAACCATTAAAAAAAGACTTAAAAAATGGGAAAAAATATTTTTTCTCGGAATCGGACGAAACTCTAGGGGGACCTAGTACATGTCGATACGACTCAAAAACAATGCCTAACACGCTTATATACATCGACACATGAACTTTAATAACCTCCTAAGGCCTAACCACCAAGACGAAAATTCCAGCTTTGGAGGAGCGGTGAAAAACTCGAAAATTTTACATCGCTTATTTAGCATTGCATAATTGACAAGGGAAAAAACACCTTGGAATAATCGGATTGATAGCCCAGTCGTAGGAAGCCAAGTCCTTTACAGAAAGTTTTCTGTGTTAGAGCATTTATTACAATGCCCCGAAGGGATATGAACATGCATTTTATTAAAAAAGAGGCCCACAAAAGGCCATGATGAACTACAGAACCTTCTGAGCACTTGACAATGAACACCTGACTCGTTCAATACTTTGGCGGGGCACTGGAAATCCACTAAGTGCAGAATTAGTGGATAATACATGTTATACTTATGTGGAACCCGTGTAGAATATATCAAAAAATCCCAGGGCACTGACACTAGGAGACCTCCAACCAAAGAGAACCACCTTAAACACATCCAAAACCTTGCTAGAAACTTGTATAGAGAGTCAAGATGCTGGGCACTCCATAAGTAAATGATATAAGTCATGAAAATGTGCCATCCTCAATCAAAATATATACAACATGCTATGGAATTCATCCCCTAGGAAATCTGTACATCCTCAAGATAGGAATCATGTCCCATCACCCACATATCACCGCAAATCATAATAACTTGGCGCTCAACAACAATCAACCAGTGGAATCCTGCTACACTCTAGTGGCACAAGCAGATAACTCTGCACTAGAAACTCCTCTGGACATTGCACACCCAATGAAGTGGTTGTACTTACCACAAGGGCAATGCTAGGGATAGTGTGTGCATCCATAGAACAACCCTCATATTTGTATACCGAACCACCCATGTCATTAGGAAATGTCTATTATGTGCAACTTGATCATGATGAAAGAACCTCATACAACGTGAGGGGTAACACATAATCACTAGGAAGCTCCAAAAAAAGTATGACACATGAAGTAGCAAGCGCATCCATATGTCAAGACTCGAGAGTGATCCATCAAGCAAAGGCATGAAAGTAGCACCGCACCACAAGATCGCTATCAACCATGACCATCCATCATAGAGAAGTGAATCTCCTCCAGCAATGATCTCCATCAAGAATCCACATATTAGAAGAGAAGAGGCGTCATGAAGTTGTATGCCCCCCAGTTCTATAAACTTACTTACCTGACAGCACAATCACATTACAGCACTTGACAGCATAAACTTACCCAATGTTGATTTTCAAAATCCTTTTGCATACAAGATGACAAAGGGAGGGAGAATCACCTTAATCAATGGTAAACTAGTAGAAGCTGGAGGGAAGTAGCAAATAACAACCAAAACATTCACACAAGAGACAACCTGTTAATAAAGATCCATACGAAGTGGGGATAGAGATCCTCTACTTCTATATGAACTCTCCTTTGGAGATTGTCAGAATGTTGAATGCACTCCCCATATAGCCTTTAATGCCCTCACAATATCTTCTCTCCTTTCTATAAGAAGAACGCCTAGGTACTTAGAGATCCAAGACCTGTTAACATGGTCATGTTGCATTCCCTAATAGTATCTTGAACTGTGCTTGGAGAGGACTAATGCATTCCATTGAAATTTTATATTGCAATGGTGATCTCATTATTTGTGGAAGCGTGAGAAGGCAGGTAGCCATGGTTTGATCCAACCAGGATGTGGTCTATCTCTAATCCAGGCATATCAGTTTCTAATCACAGCCCACTTGATTTGTCTACAAACGTATTTGCTCTAGCTGAAGGGCTTCTTGCTGAGGAGTTAACCCTTCATCTATCTAGATTCTCTCTGGAAGCATGAGTAGTATCCGCTTTTCTAACATGGTGTGGAGAATTTGTCTTTGTCCTTCTAGATTGGAACAAAGAGAGATGACTCTTGTCTTACTGCATGCATTTCTAGGTTCATTTTTGAGTTTAATAGTGTCGTGGAGGAATGGTTATGTCGTCTTGGTCAGATTACTGTTGCTGTCAAGTCCTGAGTCGTCTTGTTCAATGAATTCTGCCTGAAAAGTAGCTTCAGTGACTGGAGATGGTTTCTTAGCTTACTCCTTAAGATTGTTTTTCCATTAAAGCCGCTGTTGGACTTTGTTTCGTAAGGCCTTTTATTGCAGTTGTTGTTGTAGCATTCTTAAATTGTGGAGTCCTCCATGTTTCAACTGAAGACTGCCACCAATACCCTTCTACTTCTATGAGTTTTTAATCTTGTTTGATTTTCAGTTCTGTTATTTCCTTTTCTTTTTTGTTATACCCTGAAATTTAGGTCTGTGATAATCAGAACTTTCTGGGATATCTTAATTCTTTAGTGATCGGAGTTGACTATGCAATTGCAAACTTATCTCTGGTATCTTCTATATTGCCAGTTTCCAATAGGTGTCTAATGCCTCCATTTCTTCTAATTTTGTCTTGAATTCACCCCCATGGTCTTTGTTACATTCAGTTTCTGCACTGCTACAGCCTACAATT
This sequence comes from Pseudotsuga menziesii, assembly GCA_001517045.1. Lineage (NCBI taxonomy): Eukaryota > Viridiplantae > Streptophyta > Pinopsida > Pinales > Pinaceae > Pseudotsuga > Pseudotsuga menziesii. The sequence continues at coordinate 628,814 of LPNX011019903.1, forward strand.
GATCCCTCGTTTTCGCTAGAGTCTGCCCTAGCCATAATTACTGTTGGCCCCTGAACATGCTGTTTTGGTTAGCACTTTTATTTTTACAAGTTCTCCAAATTATCTGTTGCAACCTTGATGGACAAAGGAGAACATGCAAGTAGTTGACCTGACAGGCTATGAATGGAGGAAACTGTGCGAGAGTCTTTTGAAATTAGTGATGCCCTTGCAAACATTGGAACTTGCAGCTCTTGGCAATCCAAGGTTATCCCGGCTAGCAAGTCTTGGTTTAGGTTTTTGGTTTTCTCTAGAGTGATGGTCAATTATTATGCTTATAGAGCAAAATATGAGAAGGCAGCTTGTGACCTCAGAAAATTAAAAAATAGAAAAACATGGCTTCAAAAATCAGAAAATCAATGTCGGTTATAAAAACTCTAGAAATGGATGTTGGTGTTAGAAACTCCAGAAATGGATGTCCAAGGCCCTGTTGTAAACATCAGTTTCGTTTCTTGGGAATTTCAGGAGGAGATATAATATTATGTTTCTGATGATTATGAAATAGAATAGGTCCTAGAAGCAAAATTTGGGCTGAGAACAAAAATCAAGTTGTTGCCGCCTTTCACACACTTGGAGGGGGAACGTGGCAGAAATCTTCAAGCCACTCGGCGTGTCCTTGGGGGCAAGTCTCGAGTCAAGGCTGTCACCTTGTTCTTGACTCCTTCGTTTAGGTCAACTCCTAACGAAGCCAAGGGAGGTAGACCCTATTAATTGCTAAGGCTGTTAAGGCTTTAGTGTTTTATGGTGATGAATGAGTTAGGAGTTTTGACAAACAAATTTAACGCAAGATATTTGCAGTATTGATTAAACCACAACAACATAAAGATTAATACATGATAAGCAAAGCATGTGGAAACATATTGTTATCTCCCAAAATAAATTTATTTTGATAGTATGAAGAATTCGAGTCATGTCATGAAAGATTTAAAGATGACTAACAAATTGAAAGTCTCTGTTTGTGCTATGGTTGAAGAAATTGGAAGTTTTAGCTTTCGGTGGCTTAGGCGGGGTTCTTAATAGCTCATTAGCCACCGAAAGGCTTTGTTTCGGCAGCTAACAGTGTGACGCAGGATAAAGGTTAACCACCGAAAGCAGGCTCGATCGAATAAATGGTAAAAGCACTTTTGGTGGCTTAGGCGAGATTTCAAAAAACTCATTAGCCACCGAAAAGTGCTGCTTTCGGCAACTCAGTGAACAGTCGAAGAAGAGCGTTAACCATCGAAAGCAGGCAAAAAGGTGTTGGGGAAAAAGCGGTTTCGGTGGCTTAGGCGAAAGCTCTGATGTTTCATTAGCCACCGAAAGGACGGGTTTTCGGCGGTTAAAAGGGATTTTCGGAGAGACCACTATCCGCCAAAAGCTGAGTTTCACTGCGACATTGGGGAAACGATTTCGGTGGCTTGGGCGAAAGGGATATCACTTCATTAGCCACCAAAAGCCATCTTTTCGGCGGCTAGCAGACATTCTTGAAGGTTGTTAACCACCGAAAAGGTAAAAGATGGAAACGGTTATAAATCTATCAAATCAGAGCTCGTTAGCAAAAGCAGTGATCATTAAAGGGCGTGTAAACCACCGAAAGGACAGGGGTTTGCATAACTGCGTGAGGAAATGAGTAAGGAGGTCGTTATTTGAAACTGATAAGGATTGATGTGATGAAACCCTCCTTCTCCCTCCACCTGTCCATCGAACTGCAGAAAATCCAAATGAGTATCCAGGGTTGATTTTAACATGATTGCTAGGCAAGGGGTCTCGAAAAGATCAACTGAAGCCATCACCCTCTGACCTTAGCATCAATCATGTGATATATAGCCCTCATAATCAGTGCCAGATCTTCTGTACACCTCGCCCTCGACTTTGGCATTTCTCTCCACCAGAAAGCCATCTCTGAGAAGCAGCCTGCTAAAACACTATCATACAGAATTTGAATTTATTGTGCAGGTACCCAGGAGTGGCATTCAACAAGATGAAGAAGGGAGGTCCTGCTCTCAGGCAGGAGTTGGGAGATATCAGCTACCTGAAGGCACATCCAGAAGTATGTTAATTTTTCAAGGATGCTGGCTGCTATAGGTTTTGTGAGAAGATTCAAGGTTCACACCAGCAGGTGGCTGAGGCATTTGCCCTCTCTTTCGATGGCTCCAAGGCAGTCATAGGCAAATAAGAATTCCTGATAGATGAAACCCTAATTACTGAAGTGACTGAACTCCCTAGCACAGGAGAGAAGTGGTTTAAGACCACCATACCAAAGGATGTAGAGTTCAGATCTTACTTGAAGCCTGAACATAGGGAGGTGGTGTGGAAGAAAAGTGTACCATCCTCCTGGCTAGAAGAAAGGTGGCAGCAACTGTTGAAGGCCATTGTGGTCTACATAACATGTGAAGGGAGATACAACAGAGCTATGATTTACCATTTTAAATTGATGAACCACTTCACAGGGAGAAGCCCACTCAATTTGCCTTTTTACTTACACAGGAGTTTGGCAAAGATGGCACACTAGGTGAAGGCCCAGCCAACCAAGATTGCTGGCAGACTGTCTCATCATGGCCTTATCCAACTTTTGATCCAAGAATTGCTGAAAAGGAGGAATATGGCATGGCCTTATTTCTTATTTTGGAATGGTTTTGAAACAGGCCTTCAGCCAGAAGAAAAGGGGAAGTCTCCTGCTAAAAAGTCCAGCACACCAAGAAGTGGGAAAATGAAGAGAAGGGCTGTATCCCCAGGAGCAGCAGAACAACCTCCTTCCTCTTCCAAAGCCAAGAAGGTCAAAAGAAACTTGGATTTCAGTGAAAAGGGCCAGGAAGTTGCAGCACACCGGGAGAACATTTTGAACCTGCCCTACTCAGATTCAGAAGAGGAACAAGAGGAAGGTGCAGACCTAGCTTTACAAGTTGTAGCAGAGAGTGAAGAGCTCCCATCACCTACACCAAAAGAGCAGGATGAACCAGCAGAGAAGGCTTCCTCTAGCAAGCCCAAGACTCAAAGGATAAATCAGTTGCTGAGGCAAGTGTATGAGATAGAGATTTTGGAAAGGGAGATAAAGAAAAATAATGCTGCATTGACCAGTAGGAACAAGCTGCTGCATAAATCTTACCTAGAACAGAGAGAAATGTATATTTTCCTAAAGAGACTAAATAAAAGGTACCTGAAAGACAACACAAGATTGTACAGAATGATTAGGCTTCAGAGACTGCAGCTGAAGGAGGCCAAGCAAAACCCTAGCACCCACCTCACATTGGAAACTCTAGCTGAAGCTGCAGTAAGCCTTCAGCCTCCAGAAGCAAGCCAGGTTGTTGTTAACCTTCCTAACATAGAGCCTGCTGAAGAAGAAAGTTGGGTAGACAAACTGGAAAGAACAATTTTGGAGGCAGCCTAAGAATTTTTGAAGAACAGGGCTTTCGGTGGCTAGGTAGACGTTGAGGCAGTTCATTAGCCACCGCAGTTCATTAGCCACCGAAACCGCCGCTTTCGGCAGCTAACCGTTCCGATATTTTGGATCAATTTGGGCGAACATGGATGGCTCAGGGATGACGTGTAAAGATGAAGGATGCTGAAGAAAACATCAGGGAAGGTATGCTTCAGTTTTGCTGAGATATAACAGTAGAAAAGGTCACCAATACTTAACTGTCAAAGTGAAACAGTGACTTAACCAGCAGAGGACCTGTGGCAGTGATTTCCAGCAGTTAATTTAATTATTAGAAGGTTCATACAGTGAACGAATTCCACAGTTAGTTAGACTAGTAGTTAATTAGGATTTTTTAACCTAATTTTGCAAAAAACAATTATTTTGTCTATTTTTATTAAATCAGATCCAAGTTTTCAGGATCTGAGTATTTTTGTAAAGGCTATAAAGCCTAAGACTTATTTTATTGAAAGGGTTCGACTTCGGGGACTTGTAGACCATTAGTATTGTCAAGCTTCTCATATTGCTCATGACCTAATATAAGCTCTTTTGCTATCATATATTCAACTTCCATTTCTTATCTATTCTGTGCTTATGCTTGAATGTGTTATTCAGGTTTATTTAGGTTAATTGATGTCTGATAGCTGTCATCCTATTGGCATATTGATGATTTGAATTATAGGTACTTTCCTTGTTATGATTAGCCATTTATATATATCTGTTTTATGTATGAATCTGCCAGCATGATAAGTTCTCCATCTCTGCACCATATTATCAAACCTCTGAACAATGGTAGTTAGAAGCCTTATCCCTGATTGAGTTTCATGCATGTCTTAAGAGTGTGAGGTCCTATAGGTCACCTGACTTGATCCACTTACAAAACCATAAAAACATTGAAGTTACCAGGCATCCTCGAGCTGCAAACTAGAGGAGTTTCTTGGAGTGATAACACATGATGATATCAAAAAAGAGACCAGTGCCAATAATGGAGTCCACAAATGAAAATGCTGTTGTATTGTAGAAAGAAATGTTGCAAGTGCTCTTGGTCAAATTTTAAGTTAATATGGGATGAGTTGATTAAACTTAGGGGGGAAGGGGACTCCCAATATACCTGAGGGTACGGGGAGTATGTCCAAAACCCTTAACCGATACGGCTACCCGCAAGGAATATGTAGGCTGGTTGGAGTCTTTGAGACGGTGTTCAACACTACACCGCAAGGGTGTAGCCTAACTGTGTCTTGAGGTCATTAACTAGTTGTTCCTGTTTCCTTTGGGTAATTTGCCACCAAAACGACTTAATTCGAGTCGTTGGATTTTCTCTTGGGAGGTTTATTGAAAAGTGAGAGCTAATTATTCTAGTCACCCACGTTGCTTTTGATGCAGCCGACTGATCGGACGAATTGCAACCAGTGCAAAGCATACACAACGGAGTCTTGTAAAGTTTTAAGTTTTTTAAATCGTTGTGTTCTTTTTTAAAAAGAAAACCCTCGAGGAATCTCTTTCGGTCCGAATGGACCTCAATCGGGAAAGCGAGGAGGGGTTGATTTTAAATAAAGAAAAGCTTGCAGAAAGAAAAACTCCACGAATTGTCTAATTAGTCCTACCACACATCTCTTTCCCCTTTCGGGTCAATTGGGAAGTTGTGCGGTAAGTAGTATTGTTACTTTGAATTGAAGAATATGGAATGCTTGTAATGACGATTCAAAGTATACAGTACTGCAAAACACAACTAAACTGAAGAAAAAGTGAAAAATGCAAAAAACACAAAAAACGCAGATTCCACCTTGGGGCGATGGGGAGTGGGCTTGAAAGAGCCTACTCTAGATCTTTTTTATTACTTGGTTACAAAAATTTAGAAGAAATGCACTTTGGTCCTTGTTATCTGGGATCCAAAGGCTTACAACACAACGAGAAAAGAAGCCCGGCTGAGGGGGGAACTTCTAGGAAGCTCCGAATGTCCCAAAATTTGATTTTTGGGCAGCGTATCCTCCTCTTTTTGGACAGACCTGCTAAAAACCAGTAAGCAACGTTTAGTAGAAAGTGCCCGAAAACACTTTGGAAGTGTCTTTGGACAACACAAAATTTACCCCAAAAAATCTAAGTTAAAAAGTTTAAGAAACATGTAAAAAGGAACCAAGGAAAGCAAGCTTTCCTTGGAATCTTGGCTTGCCTTTTGGGAAGCCAATATGATTTGCACTTTTATGCTAGATATAACTTTAAGATTTGAAAGGAAAACTATTGCATGCAAGCTATAGATTTTACTGAAAATGCCAGGCAAAAAACTGATTCCTTTATGCCAGATCTATTTTAAATGAATGAACAATGCTTACTAGATCTGATCTATTCAAAAATCGAGAACTAGATCTAAGTGCAAGATTTATATTCTTTAAAGCATAGATCTGAGTAAACAAGTGGGGTAACAAAGGGGGAAAATTGATTTTAAAAAAAGAGAAAGGAAAGAGAAAGAGTATGTTGCCGCTGGGGGTTTCGCTTTGAAACACTTTGTAGTGAGATGCCGAGGGACTACGTCTTTCATATTTGCTTTGAAAGGGGTAGAATCAAGCTAGATCCACACCGTTTCGAAGCTAGGAAACATGAAACTCAACCAAAACTCAAACACACTCGTGATATCTTGAAAGCATATACAAAGAGAGGTTAATAACTCATGAAAATAAACTTATTAACATGCAAAGTTTGACCTCTAAGCTAAGTCCCCTGACACGAGGACACGGGACACGAAGGACACGGGCATTCGAGTGTTCGACACGGACACGGTGACCCCTGGAATTAGGACACGTTATATATATATATTTAAAAAAATAAAATAAAATAAAAATTATATATATTAAAAATATAGACATATAGATCCAAATTTTTACAAATATTCAATAGAAATCAGAATCAATGCACATTTAACATTAGTAGTTACACATTTACAAATCAGTAATCACAATGAGATTATGAGACAAAGATAATTCATGATACTTATGAATGTCATAGATCAAGATGTCAATATTCAGGAGTCAGAACCATATTTCTCATTATGTCATCAAAATCAAAATGTATTACATAGATGTCGGAATGCCATTGACAAATGCCAAATAGACTAATAGTAATAGTAAATACAAAAAGGGGTAGATCAAGATGGAAGAATGAAGAATCACATCTATCAATTATATTTTAATTTATATTTAAAGATTATTTACACGCTTTAAATATATGGAAGAATGAAGAATCTCATCTATCTACACGCTTTATATTTTAGATTATGCCACTTACAATGATGATGCCACTTAGATTGAATGACATGGGTAGGAATAGAAATAAGGGGTAACCTGCCCTATGTGAAATGAATCCCCTTGTGATGTTATTTGTGGAATATGCCCCCACAGAATACTTGTTGGTGTGCTCCCTGACTTGATTTGAGAGGCTAAGAGCCAAACAATGTAATATTTAAATGTACATGGAAAAATAATAAAAATACATCACAAATAAGAGCCAAACAATGTAATATGTAAATGTATATGGAAAAATAATAAAAATACATGACAAACTGCAGAGAGAGAAGGATGACAAACATAGGGGGCTATAATTCCATTGGTGCAATGGGTTCTCAAAGACTCAAAAAAATTCTCATTAAGTCATCGAAATCAAAATGTATTACATAGATGTCGAAATGCCACTAGCAAATACGAAATGGAGTATATCAAGATGGAAAACCTTTTAATGCTCTTCACCTGCAAAAAAAACCCCTCTTAGAGCTCAAGCCTCGCTAAAAACTGTGAATGAATGAGGATAAAATTATTTTTTTACAATTTTTTTTGGTTGGAAGTGTCCTGTTTTTAGGACATGTTTTGACACGGTGTCAGACATGGTCTCCTGTTTTTAGGACATGTCTTGACACGGTGTCGGACACATGTTTTGGACGTGTCCTAAAACAGGCACGTCCAAAACAAGTGTCCGATACCGTGTCAGGACGTGTCCATGTCCGACACGATGACACGGGGCACAATGGCTTATATGGACGTGTCCGGTATCATAACCTCTAAGCATACATGATAATATAGAAACTAAAGTAATCTTACTTTCAATTTCTATTCCTACCGGTTCGGAGAAACCTTCATAGGCAAGATCTAAACCATGCGTAATGCATAAAAATTGGAAAAATACAGTTTTTTACCTCAATAATGCATGACAATCTCAATCCACACAAAAGAGCACACCACCACTAGCCTCCAAAGCTTTCTTTTATTTGAAACAAAATAGCAATAGCATACAGATTACAACAACATGCGCTCTCTTACTCCAAACCCAACTAGTTTGTGAGAGAGGCAGAGGCTTTATATATAGCCAGAGCTAAGCCCCTTGGGGGCTACCAACACTGAAGATACACTCGGAGTTATCTGAGCCTGAACCGAAGAGGAACCGAGTTGAACTGCAGAGGTGATTGACACCTCTCTCAGTTAACTCACAAACAGGTGCCAACACACTCAATCCATCCACCCACCAAAATCCACAGACCAAGATCTACTCGGCGTTAATCTCCCCACGCGTGAACTAAAGGTTGACGTGAGGTGAAGTGATGTCACAAGCTTTCATGATTCGCTAGCTCCAAAAATATCCAAGTTTTAAAAAATAAAAAATAAGTATCAAATTGAGGGGGGGGCACCCACCCTTCCCCATTCGCTAGCCTCCATATGAGCTAGCGTGAAGGCTCATGTCATAGCCTCACGCGAGCTCTAATCACAAGTTTTTAAGCCAAGTATTAACCAAAGTTTCTTGCCAACTCACGCTTTGAATGATGGAAGGGGTGGACCCCTCCTTCCCCTCATGCGAGCCTCCATTCATTCGCATGAAGAGAGGCTGATGTCAAAGCTAAGATATAACTTGGTCCCTTTTTTAACCCGAAGTTTTATCCTCATACAATCCCAAAGAGAATCGTATGGCATGTGGGACCCATGCCATGCCACCTTATTCAATATTATTTTAATTTTCACCTTTTTCAAACTTTGACCATGGTGCCAATTTGCCGAAATTTAGCATTAAAATGCTCTTCTGATGCATCTTTAGCTGAATAATGCTTCACGGGGTGTTCTGGTTGCTCGACTGATGTGGAAAGTGGTCCCTGGGGTAAAGTTGACGCTCTGAGTGTGAAAACGAGTGTCCCCATGTTAGAAACGGACTTCGTATCTGACTTTTATTACATTTTGTTTATTTTTTAATTAAACCATTAAAAAATGGCCTAATTTTGAGGAATTTTTTCTTCTTCTTGGAAACTCACGAAAGTCTAGGGGGACCTAGTACATGTCCATACGACTCAATTTCAATGCCTAGCATGTTAAAAAGCACTGACACGAAGGCTCTAAAAACTTCTAAGGACGAAACACTAAGACGACTACACCATCTTTGGAGGTGTGAGTGAAAAACTCGGAAATTATTAATCGTTTGTTCAACAACCAATAATAATCGAGGGAAAAAACACTTTGGGCTAGTCGGCTTGATGCTTAAGTCTGGGAAGCCGAGCCTTTTATAAAAAATTAAATGCTAGGACATTTTTTACAATTTTCCCAAGGGGGTATGAACATGTGTTACAAAAAAATAACAAAAAGTTCCCAGAAAAAACCTGAATGACTTCTGAACTTTGAATAATGAACAAGTGTTTGTTCTCATCACCCGGCTCACTTGATAGCACCAACTAGGTATGACCTAGTAGGTAACACAAGCTAAAGGCAGTCAAGCCCCGGAGATTGAGCTTGGACCTCCACAAATCAAATTCTGACCTCAGAAATGCAGGACAAGCTTCAGAAATGAAAACCATACTCTAGGATCAAAGTCTCGGAAAGACTCTTATCAGGGCCCCAAAACCCAAGAATCTGCCATCATAAATATCAAATCCACTTTTAGTTCATTATAAATGTAGGAAATGTCTCTGTTGAAAGGGCTTTTTGTGCAGACATCAAGCAACTAAAACCAGAGGTAACAAGTTCAATCAGTCCTGTTAAATCAACACGAAGAAGCCAGGTTGTTCACAGGAGAAAATGCAGCCTCGAACACCTTTATAGCTATTACCTCTATTCTTTTGCAAGGATCTGACATAAGACTTATTGGGAAATTCTATCATTCAGTCTATTTTTAGTGGCCTTGACAAAATAGGAGAGACTTGTAAGTTTTCCTAGCTACAATTATTAGCATGGAGGGTAGGGGCTTGAAATGCTAGACTGCTTTTTAATGGTAGACAGCATGGTTGAAATACATTTTTTTACTTGATGTTTGCTGCTTCACTCTGTACTTCCTTGAATGAGATGACCTTTGAGGATTTTGTTGCTAAGTGTCTTACAATTAGTTTGCTGTACCATTTTAGTTCTGCTTTATTCTTTGTTATCAATGTAGAGAGAGGGAACATGTTGAAGCCAAATACTACTTCCTCACTTTCTACTTGTTTTCAATTCTTACTGTTTACATTCAAAGTTTGTTACTAATTGATCTGCTTCTTTATATCTACAAGTTGCAGGTACTTGTCTTGGGATGATTATTTTATGGCTATTGCTTTCCTTTCATCCCAACGCTCCAAGGATCCAAACAGGCAGGTGTGAAGGCCACAATTCTCAGCTTAAGCCGTCAATAGTATAATATTAAGGCACTGTCTGTACCTAGTTGAACATTGTTTTTGCAAACCAGTTTGTATATTAATGTCTGTGGTCTGATCTAGAGTAATGTTTCTTTCTTAAAAGTAATATCCCTTTTTTATACTTGCTGGTATTATTTATTTTCCAAGAAAAAAGTTGGTAATCTCCTTTGTTTCAAGAAGAAACCATGAAATTACCTTTAACACTGTGTCTGAGGACACTAAAACCAAAAAAAGAATCCTACTACCAGCTCTCTAGTATAAAGCCATGTCTAAGAACAGAAGATCTCCAAGCTCTACAACTATATCTATCAACTGTAAATCGGATAGCTCTGAAGCTATAATTTTCAAGCATTGTTTCTGTTGTTCTTCAGGTTGTACCCCTCAATATATCTAGGTGTAAGGCTTCCTTTTCTTGCTTGGATATCTCAGGCATAGGTCAGTTTCACAGTAGAAAGCATATATTGCATAGAAGAGGTTGCAAGGCCAACTTCCAAGGAGGGCTGTGCAGAATGCAACTTCCTGCGCTACTTTAGACTACCCAGCCAGTACTTGGGTCAAGGGAGGGTACTCTGATTTTGGGAGGCAGAATTCCTAGTATGCCACACTAAGATGCCTTGGATTCAATTGGGCTTTACTTGACTGGATTTGCAGCAAGGATCTATGGTGCATAGAGTTGAGCCTAGCCGTTTAGTGTTGAAACTTGATACGTAACTTTTAAGTGTTGTATTTGGGCGTGGAGGAACAAAATACCTTGAAGCAGCAAACGCAACTAAAAAAGTATTGCAGGGGCGCTTTAATTATAGCTTCACTTCTCAGAAAGGATGTTTGACATTACAAACGAATTTACCAGTAAAGAATACATGAAACTCCCACTGAGCAAGCTCATAACATACAGAAAATCATGTGGGCAAATTTAAGACAGATCCACAGATTCATGCAAGAAGAAGACATTCAACCATAGAAACTGTATAAAATAACACACATAAGACATTATATCCTTAAATCCAGTGGCAAATTGCCTCAGTCCTGATTTATTTCAATAGAAAAGTTAAAACTCATTGTTTATCAGTAGTCAGTACAATAGAAGATACATCATGAGGGACCCATTGATCTCATTCCTGAGTGTACTGTCTTTTACTATATGAGGAATTCTCAGATATCATGACAAAGATGAAAGAGGATAAGAAGAGAAGGGGCTAATGTTGCAGATCTCATTTTCTGTTCCAGAAAGAATTTGTCAGCCTTTCGGATATATCTTGTTGAATCTCCTGTTTTTCTTTTTTGATTCTTTCTTTTATCCCTATAGTGTTCCAATTGTGATCTTCTCGTCTTTTGCTGGCATGTGTGAAAAGATACGTGGTACTCTACCATATTGGATGCAATCATGGGGAGTCAGTCGTTTGTTTATAACTGTAATTAGGGATGATGATGTGTTGGAGATGCCCAAGACCTTTGAGAATTCCTTTAATCTTGTCTCAATTATTCCTTCAATTGACAAAACTTTGTATATCTCCTCCCCTCCCTAAGGCCATTTATTTCTTTGATTTTTTTTGGAGCTATCCGTCCTAGGTGGCTGTGAGGTCCTAGGTTGAGGTGGCCTTTGTGATGATGTTGCCGTTTCCCTTGCTGCCTGCCTCTGCTCCCTATTTATTACAAAGTCATGCAAGGTGGTCATAAAAGCTAGCCTTTGTTGATTGATGGCCTTTCCACCCTTCAAAATTTGAAATGATTTATCCAATTTCGAATATGGCGTATAATCTATATCCCCCAAACTTTGAATCATGTTTCTTAATAGAGCTGATGTGGCAACAGATGGTTTCAATTGATTCGAAATTTATGTGGGATGGTAGGCTTATTTGCTCTTATGCTCCAGATGTTGAGCAAGGTTGTCATTGATGAAAAACCATTAATGATAAAGGCGTAATGCTCCAGATGTTGAGCAAGGTTGTCATTGATGAAAAACCATTAATGACAAAGGAGTAATGAAGGTTGATGAAATGGCAAGAAAGACATGGCAGGATGGGCATTGAAGTCATGACATGGTAATTGGAACACTAGATGGACCAAATGACCCATTCTGTGGTCATTTGTGGCTTGGAACCTTTGGATATGGTTTGAGTCATGAAGATTAGATGAATTCACTTGCACTAGTACTTTGTAAGGAAATTATGGAGAAACCGTGGGCATGATGAAATGTCATACCTAGATGATATGAGGGTTCTTGAAGCTCGATTGATGAAGCTCTTGGTGGTGATGATGGTCCATGCTACCACATGATGATGTGCTTGAAAGCCATATTGGGGCCCCTTATACCTTGATGACATAGTGTTGATGATATGAAAATCTCGTGGAGAAATGGAAGTAAAGGCTGCCAAAAGTTTAACCTCGGAGAAACCCTTAAATTGTGTAAAATAAATTTAATGGCGAAAATGGTGAAGTCGGTTTAGAAGTTCTTTTTTAATAATTTTATAATATACAAAAGTCGGCTTCAAATATTAAAAATAAAATTATATCCACAACAAGTCGACTCCATAATTTTTTTTATGGAAAATGTGTATAAATAGGAACCACGCTCCCATTCATTAGTGATAAATTGGTTGAGGTAGATGAGCTCTGATATTTGGTACATAACTTAAGCAGCCGCAGTGGAGAAGTGAAGTAGATAGTTAGGTGAAAATAGCTTTGAGATTTTCGGATGTACACTGAGGCAACTGCAACAAGTTGATAAAGTAAGGAATTTTCGGGTGTGTTTCCCGCGGATGTGCACACTGCCAGCAGAAATCTTTCGAAAGCTGTTTCCCAAGTGGGAAAGGCGTGGCCTTGGGGGCAAGCAAAGAGTCAAGTGCTGTCATCTGATCCCGATTCCTCCATTTAGGAAAACTCCTAACGAAGCCACGGGGGGTAGACCCTGCAAAGAGTTTCTAAGGCTCATGTGTTTTAAAATGTTTTTTGGTGTATGATGAGGATTGGTGTTTTTTAGGAGTTTTTAAAAGAGATTTACAATAAATGACCCAAGTAAGTATTTGCAAGATAATTAAAGATGCACAACCACTTAACAATGACATTTTGAAAGTAAAGCATCCATAGCATGATACGAAAATAGATAAAACAAGTCCTCCATATAGATAATAAGCAAATGAATAATTGATAAGACCAGTGCCAAATGGAGTCAATGTAGTGCTTGGGATGCTTGATACAGATCTTGGGTGTGCTTGAGAACGTTTTGCAAATGTTCTTGGTAAATTTTATTGTCAATTTTAGGGGTGAAATTGATTATTAAAAGGGAAGGGGATCTCCAAGATATACCTATCGGTATTGGAGATATGTCCGGATAATAGTCTAGAACATGTGGGTTGTTCGGAGTCTCTAAAGCAGTGTTCAACATTACACCAACAAGGGTGTAGCCTAACTGTGCTTTCAAGGTCTTGGTATAGTGGTTCTCGCGTCCCCAGGCAGAATTTGCCCACTTTCGATTATTAGCAATCAACGTCGTATTTTTGTTGGTTTTCTTGGGAGAGTGTTTTATTTATGGTTGAAATGGATTAAAATGTGAATATTGAAGAATCTACAACTGCTTCTGGGTATCCCACAAGTGGTTAGAGCATACACAGTGTAGTAAATGTAAATTCCAATTTTATTAACTGTTGTGAACAAGAACCATCGAAAAAACTGCTCGACAGAGAGCACTCTTGATTCGCTTTATGACGAGATTCAAGAGATTTATGGAAAAGGTAAAACTGCTAAAGTAAATGAACTAAAAATTAAACAACAAACTCTCCAACAGAGAGCACTCTTGACCCACCTTTCAGTGAAATTTAAGAGATTTTATGTTCTTTTTAGCAATTTATATGAAAACAAGAAAATCTAATCTCAAGGAAAAAAGGCAAAACCTCTCCGATAAAGAGTGCTCTTAATCCACTTTTCAGTGAGATTCAAGAAACTTTATGTTCTTTTTAGCAATTTATACGAAAACAGGAAATCTAATCGTAAGGCAAAAAGGCAAAACCTCTTTGATAGAGAGTGCTCTTGATCCACTTTTCAGTGAGATTCAAGAGACTTTATGTTCTTTTTAACAATTTATATGAGATAAAGAAAAAAACTTTTCAAAAGATGAAGCTAACCTTTCCTATTTTACTCTGGCAGTTTATTGTGCGGGTATAAAGAAAATAAATGAACAGATATAGGCTTCCCCCAAATGGGGGAAGAGGGGTGTGGGAGCCGTAATCCCACTTGCTTTTATTAATGATTTATTACAATACTAAATTTTAGAGAAAGAACCGCCTTTTGACCCTCAAAAACTGGTCAAAATGGCTTACAAATTGCCCGAGAAAGAAGGGGAATGAAGAAGGGGGAAGTGGGTTGGATCTCGGGTGCTTTGGAAGGCTTAAAGCACAAAATTTCGGCAGTGAATCCCTCTCTTTTTTGTTCAACCTGCTAAAAACCGACAAGTTAAAAGTTTACAAATTAGTGGATTAGTGGAATAATACAATAAGAAAAATACACTACTGAGTACTAGCAAAGATTGGAAAAATTTGGGGCTTAAAGTACTGAGTAATAGCTGCTAGATCTAGGCTTATAACTATGATTTAGATGCGCTTTAGATCTAGTAAAATAACAAGCTTATCTTTATGATAAAAAGTAAAAAAAGAAAAAGAAAAAAGCTTGCTTCAACAGGTAAACAAGGAAAAGTTTTGAGATTTGAGAGAGGAAGAAGAGAAAAGCTTCGCTCAAGCTTGAATCCTTCCGAGACTTGAAGGTACTAATGGGCACAAGAATTTGTAGATTCTTCAAGATTTGAAGAAGAGGGCGATGGAACTTAGCTCTTCCCCTTACTCCAAAGTTGCAACCTGAAAAAACTTATTCACACTTGCACAAAAAGGGATAAAATCTAGTACATTTAACCAATGGAAACCAAAAGAGCATGAATACAACTTAATAGACAATGCTACTCTTTAATCTCAAGAAGCCAAAATGTAAGTAAATAACTTGAAGTATCAAATATTTACCCTATGTGTTCAAGAGAACCCTCTAAGCTAGATTGATTACCAATTCGATATCAAGTACAAACAAATTAAAACAAGATTACCTCAATAAGCATACACCATTCACCATGTGACATGAACACCAATGGACCTCCAAAGTCTCGATATTATTCAGATGATAACAAACAGATTACATGAGTAGAGATTCCTTGCTTCCATCCCAAATGGGGAAGAAGGCCTTGCTTTTATAACAAAACCCAGACCCAAGGGGGCACCAATCAACTGAAGATCAACTCGGAGTGTAACTGAGTTGAACTGAACTTTAACTGAGCTAAAGAGGAGTCCCATTGAGTTGAACTAAAGAAGAACTGTAGAGGTGATTGACACCTCTCTCTCTAATATCCACCAACCAACAACCAACACACCCAAAAAATCCCACCAACCACACGTGCGAGATTCCTTCCTCTCATGCTATTGTACGACATCTAAGTGACGTCATCCTTCATAGTCTCATAACTACACGATATGCCATACTTTGAAACAATATCATATACAAAGTTTTATTAACATCATTTAAAACCCGAGGAGGGGTCTATTACCACCCAGATGGTAACGTGTTTTCCAGAGGCTGTTTAAAAGCACATAGTCACTAATCTACCTTTATTGTTGACAGGATGCAATCCAAATATTTCACGCAGGGTTTTTGAAGGCAACGTTCTACATTGACAAAGATTTAGCACATCTAGTTCTGGAACAAAAAGCACATAGTCACTAATCTGCCTTTATTGTTGACAGGATGCAATCCAAATATTTCACGTAGGGTTTTTGAAGGCAACGTTCTACATTGACAAAGATTTAGCACATCTAGTTCTGGAACAAATGTTAGTACCCAGTCTATGTGAAAGGTGTGCAAAGAAAATAACGGGAAACTACGACCAATTGTCACCGGATTCATGATCCACTAATCAAAGGGGGGACTGAAAGCCGAGTTTTGTAGTGTCGGGGAATTTCTTTGCTGGATAATTAGACTCATTAGATCTACCAGCAAAATCAATGAAATGGTTAGAAATCCTGTAGTAGCTAGTGCTGGAAACTGTCAACATTCNTGTAGTGTCGGGTAATTTCTTTGCTGGATAATTAGACTCATTAGATCTACCAGCAAAATCAATGAAATGGTTAGAAATCCTGTAGTAGCTAGTGCTGGAAACTGTCAACATTCGTGTGTAACATAAGGTTAGAGAAGGCCGCGGTTTTATACTTGATGTATTAAAAAAATCTGGAAGTAAAGACTAAAGTCTTAGAAACAAAAAGATCCAGTTAACTAGATTAGTGGAAGTCGAATCGGTTAAGTGATTGAGTTCTGACAAGCACAAGTGGAGTCCAATTGTGAGGTTATCTCTTTCTCACATACAGTCCAAGGCTTCAAATAACAAGCGCTCAACGAATTGATAAGGAAAGCGATCAACACTAAGTCCAAGTCTCAACTAGTTGAAGTTGGCGAGTTTTTTGGGATATTTGGTGACTAGTCCAGAGGTAACAAACAATGCCAAACCCAAGTGCTATGTTTAACAGTTTAAATGGCGGCGAGTTAGCAGCCAAAAAAGGCCGATTTGACTTTGGCGATTTAGCTGATTACAAGGAATAAATTGCACATTGTAAAGGTTCCCTTGAGCGGTTGATTACAAAAAACAACAGAGATGAAATGATTGGTCCCGTATCATCTCTTTGACAACAAGTTTAATTTTCTTTTTGATGAATCGTGACACGGTTTGTTAACTCATCGTGGCAGAGCAATTGGCGGTGTCATTAAACTGTTGATAGCATCAACCTTGGCAGTCGATTATAGTTTCTTGCCTTCGTCTGCCTTTCTCATAATAGGTGGGTGTCCATACTAAAAATCATGCCCCGATCTTTTTCATCGCCAAGGCTCGGGTTTTAGCAGGATAATCATCACGCGGCATAGTTTCTTCCTTGAGCAGCCGAGTGAATTGACGGGTTGGTTTGTATCCACAGTTTAAGCGATCCAAAGTATTTTTAGTGGAGTCTGATTACACCGGCGAGTCTTTTGGCAGTCGAGCAAACTACAAAATATTTCCACCGTTCAAGCAAATCGGCTAGTCAAGCCGCTAATGCATTGACAGCTGAATATTGGAGAGGCCGTTTAGAGATCGTGTCACCTCAATCTGCAATCGTTTTCAAAACCGTCACCATTTGCAACTGACTGATGGAGTGCATACTTGTCACCATTGGGAGTTGAAGTCGTGGAGTTTGGAGCGCCTGTTTTGGTGGCATTTTTTATGCAGCTAACGTTGCCATGTGTTGACCCACGATTGGTAGCTGTTCATTCGAAGATTCCATCTCATGGTTTTTCGACTTAGTTAGTGGGTGTTTTCATTTCGTGGCTGTTGGAGCGTGCCATTGATTGTCTTCCTTTGGATGAGGAAGAATAGCCGAAGTAATTGTCACACTTTGGTCATGTAATTATTTTCTTAGATATTAGTGGAGGAAAAAGTGGATCTAAATTCCTTTTCCACTTTTTTCTTTTAGTTTATTATTATTTTTACTTTTAGAAAAAGCTAGTCGATTAGAGAGAAAAGTGGATCTATGATCCTACATTTTCTCTATTATTTTATCGTCTTATTTTCTCTTTATTGTTTGAAAGGCTTTTTGGCCTATAAAGAAGCAAGTCTTCTTCATTGTATTGAGGGAAAAAAAACTGGGAGGATTTTTCCCCAGAGCTTAATAGAAAACATATCTTTTTGGGTTTCATGGTCGTTTAGTTGAGCACTCTGTGATGTGTGGCGTGAACTTGTATGAATGAGCGATTGTTGCTAGAGGCCTTTTTTCCTTTCTATGTTTGCGTCAGAGACCATAAACGGATGCTATCATCCTATTGGAAGGTGAAAATCCTAGCAGTTGCTAGCCTTTTCCCTTTGTGAGCTTGCATACACGGGTATTGATGTTCATACTGTTACAGGGTCTGTTCATACTGCTGTTCCAAGCTTCTGAGGTAACCCTAAATCCAATAGTGCGGTCATTCGGCTGAGGTAACCTAGATGACAGGGCGCAGGTCTGAGGCAACCCTGCTTGCTAGGTTCCTAATGATGCTGCTCTGGTCTGCTGATATATCTGAGACTGCTGCTATGGATTACACCTTTAGACTGCTCAAACTAGTGGTTACAACAAGGATATTTGCTGCCTTAAAAATGCTCAGGACCCCATCCTCTTATTGCTGATATGAATAGTGAGTTTAACTGCTGATTTGATGTACAGGTTACCAGAACTGAAGATTTTAGGGCTGTTTTAACCCCCAAACCTCCTCAAAACTGCCTTTAAATGGTCTGAAATACGCCCTAGACTGCTCGTGTATTAGCCAAGATTTGGAGCTGATGAATTGTTCTGCCATTTGGGAGGCTGAAATGTGCCCAGACATCCATGTTGACTATTGTCTAGGGCATGCTACACATAAAACTGCCATGACAACTGACCAGACAGTGTTTTAGGGCTGTTTAGACCCTCTTTACTACTGCTTATGCTTCAAAACCGTCCAGAACTATTCAGGCTTGAGAATGGTTGCTATTTGACGGCTGTAACATTGTTCAGTTTACCTTGAACTGCTTATACACAGGACTGCTGTAGGCTATGAGAAGAAAGGCCCAGAATACTGTTAGGTGTCCAGTATTGCTGTATGATATAAACTTTGCTGGTCACACATGACCAGGTCTACTGATTTATTGCCCAGACCACCTAGAACATGCATAGAACCTCTGTAAAGTATTCAGAACAGCCTAAGACACCGTCCTTTCTAAACTGGGGCACACCATGCAAAAATGGGTGTTACATTTGGCTCCAACTGCGTTACACTTGCTTGATTTTGCAAATGAGAGCATGTGACAACCCCACAAGGCACTTGTTAGTTTAGCCACCAAAAACAAAAACTTCACAACACACAAATCTTCTTCCATACATCAACACATCAAATGCTCATATCATCCTATCTACCTTCTCTAATTATGATAAAATGAACCAAACAAGTGAAATAATACAACCAATGAAACGACCTTAGCATAACATCCATGCTAGGGCTTCTTCCCTTATCTTGGCAATAATCCAAGACAAAATCATGTCAATAATGAGTTGAGTACATGTCATTATCTTCATTGGAATGGGGTTGGAACCTAGACTATGTGAAAGCGCTCCCCCCTCTCGAAGCTTTATTTCGAGTAGATCGTTGAGGAAGTGTTCCAAAAACGCGCTCCCAAAACGATCCTGTTTGGAATTGTATTTGTGAAGCATGCTCCCAAGCTTAAAAAACGTTCCTTGTTTTTGTCTAGGAGTGCTAAGGGAGCGCTTGAGAGCGATCGCTCCCTAAGCGGTCCCATGCACTCCCTGCTTCGCTCCATCAGTGCTCTTGAGGTCTCTCTCAATGCTCCCACGAACACTTCTAGTCAAACCCACATGTTGAAGAGGGGGATCATGCTTTTCTCTTTTGGGGGGAGCTTGCTTGGGCTATAAAACACTCCCCCACTTCTTTTCTCCTCATTGTTGCCAATTCATTCATCTTTGCAAGGGTTTGTGGAGCTTGGAGTGCATTTGGAGGTTTGGTGAGGAGCTTGAAGAGCTTGGAAGTGAGATTGAAAGCTGCCAATTGTGAGAGCTTGGAGGGGAGATTGAAGGCTTCCATGGGTTCAACCACCATTGGAGAGCCAAAGAGATAGACTGTAAACTCATTCTTGTTTTTTTTTTCCATATAAACTTGTATCTTCTCCTACTCTTTCCCATTCGTTCTCCCTCATTCTATCGTAGGTAAAGGGTTATTCTCTACAAGCAAGATGGGTATGTCATGGTGGTTTGTCCTTTTGGTTCCATTGTTTATTATGATGGTGGTGATTGGAAACTAGAGGAGAAATGATGAAGAGGATGAAGAAGTGGGTAGCGGCACATATCATGGAGAGGAGGGAGAGGAAGAGGAGGAGGTGGAGGAGGAAAATGATAATGATGGTGGTGATGGAAAGAAAACCAAAGAGAACCCAACACCCTTGTGGAAATATGTCACAAAGCTTGGAGGAAGGAAAGGGCATGGAACCACTAAATTTGCATGCCCCCATTGTATAATAACTTACACATGTTCATATAACCGTGTAAGAAAGCATTTATGTGGGGTTATGCCATGGGTTGAAAAGAAGATTGTAGGAGTCAAAACTTGTATGGAAGTGCCAACAAAAGATAGAGCCAAATATAAGAGGGAAGGGGAGGAAGCACAATACATACCCAAAAAAACAAAGGTTGAACATGAGACCTAAAGTTCACATAGAACTTTCAGTGCTTGTTCCCCATCCCACCCGTGATAGTGGATTCTCGCCCACACATTCAGGGCGTAGAACAATATTAGCTTTCCTTGACCAAGGTGGTAGGGATGACATGGATGCAAAAGTGTTTAGGTTTCTCTATGCATGTGGCATATCATTCAATGTTCTTCGCTCACCCTATTGGCATGAAATGGTAGAAGCCATCTATTGAGCCCTTGAAGGATACATGAGCCTCGGGTATGACAAAGCTAGAACTGTTGGACTTGACAAAGAAAAATCCAAAATCCAAAATGCTTTGGGACAATTCACAAATGCTTGGAACGAATATGGGGTATCGATTGTATCTGATGGTTGGACAAATGTAAATGGGAAATCCATTGATAAAGGTCCTTGGGGTGTGTGCTAGTGTTGCAATCTTCCTTTCATACCATGACTACTCAGATTGGTTCAAGATCGACATCAATATTGTAGAACCCTTGTTTAAAACCATTAAATCTATTGGGCCATACAATGTCATACGAGTCATTATTGATAATGTTGCTAATTGTAAGGCAACGAGAGCAATTGTTGAGGATAGGTACCTGTAATATCCCAAATCCTAATATTTTCTATTTCTATGCAAATTTACTGAAACAGCCGGGCATGCAAACTGCCATGCAAAATTTCCCTATTTTATAGCTAAAATTAGGGTTAGGGTTTGCAGGATAGAATGAACACTTACCACTGATAAGCTGGCTGAATATGCTCCAGATTAAATACCCATGCAAGATGAGCTGAGTTGATGAAGAAATGACCTTGTTTTCTGCTGCAATACCCCAGATGGCTGAATCAAAACAAGTGTGATGTTTTTGTTGAAGGGATGGTCAGTTTCAGCTGGAAATAAGTCGGAAGGAAGGTGTGTCTGTGCCAGAGAGGATGGCCGGAGCATTCAAGAGTTTTGACCTCTCCAGATGCCCTAGCGAATTGATCTCCTGGTCTGCTGCTCACGCCCCCACAACCCTGTAAACTGCTGCTAGCTGCCCTGGATGGACAATCTGATAGCTGATAATCACCCAATGCAGTAGAGTGATCCTATCAGTGAGGATGCAGGCCGCATGCAAAAGAAATATGGTGATCCAGAGTCCTGGTGAATGACTAGGGTTTCCCAACTAAATACCCCAGCTGTATGGATGAACCTGCAAATAACCTTCGGACATATACTGGAACACTTGATAATGATGAATGCAATAGACATGGTGGCAAACCTGGATGGTTTATCCTGAAGGAGACTAGGGCAGATATCTCATCGCCGAAATCCCGTTAGCTGAAGACGCCGTCTCCAACCCCAACTGATGTGGCCGCACACTATGCTGCTACTCAAGAGCTCCAAAATCAATAATAATCCAAAAGTAAAGTCTCCATTCACTTTATCTTTCTTTTATAACTTTCAACTGCGAAAACCCTAACTTTTGACCTAATTAGGTCACTTTAACTTCTAATTTGCAGTTGAATTGCATGCATGAGCATGAAGACTTAATTGAGTGCATGCATCATTAAATAATGCTTAGATGTCATGCATGTCACTTTTAGGGTTTGCATGCATGTCTCTTTTAGGGTTTGCATGCATTCATTTTTAGGATTTGCATACATGTCACTTTTGGGAACATTACAGTCCTCAAGCAATGCCAACGCAAATCTAGAATCAATCAGAACCAACTGAATCCGGGGATGATCCCAGGGTCCCAAATTATCCTAGGAGATTTGTAGCACCCTCTGCTCAAAACACTGCACTGTACGGTACCATCACCAGAGACCTCCTGAAAGCACCCTCTAGCAATCACTAAACTGTTAGTCACTGTAATCCCGGGGTCCCAAATCAATCTGAGAATTGCAGAGGTCAAAATGCATCCACCGCTACCCTGCATAGTATCGACACAAGGAGCATCATGTAGACTCCCAAGTAACACCATCAGTAAACACTGTATCCATCCCTCATAAGGTCTTCCGCCTGGATCCTAATGCAAACTTGTGCATATTTCATCCAAAATATCTGAAGGCTCTTGTGGGACTATACCATTGGCTAGGAATGTCTTCCCAAGAATCGCCCACTCAATAGGACACCAACTCTTAATATCTCTCCAATCCAACCCCCGAAAAGTACCTTGTCCATAAGCACCATCACAAGGAATAATCCTACCAAGCTGACATTTTACCCTTTTGATTTCAACTGGAATGCTCATATACTGCTGGTCAATTTCTCGATCGTGGCCAACCTGTAAAAACCATCCACCATTATGCAAATGTGGACTCAAGCCACTGCAAGCCCTGTCTATGTACTCCTTAAGAGAACTGCTTTGAAATGCAATAGTATGTTTCTTCTGCTGCCCCATCAAGGAATCCAATTGCTCTTCAATACTAGATAGCTTGACCTCTGACTCGGTACATACAACTCGAAGAACTGTAAGCTCAACATCTCGCTGTACTATGGTGTCTTGGAGTATCTTGGTCCTCTCTTTCATTGCTAGAATGCTTTCTTTAACCCGTTCAATCTTCTTTCGGTGACTATCATATGGAAGCTCTATCTCATGCATGTATAAACTCTCCCTAACCTCCATGTGTCACTGCTCACTGTCTCGACTGCTGTGCTCATTGCCTTGCACCTCATGTATTTCGCCTGTCATAACTGTCTGGATTCCTGCTGTAGGTGATGAAGAGTGTATCAATTCCAACTCGTCACATGGTTTGTCCACAATCTGACTAGCAAATGTGCTTGTGTCGCTAGATTCACAGGATGGCTCAAATGCTATCTCCTCATGCACATCCTCATCATGTACTGCTAACTCCAAATGAAGCTCACCAACAACTTGTACTTCATGCTCATCTTTCTTCTCTTCCCCAACTATGCCTTTAAGGAGATCCTCATCCAAATCCTTGGGCTGGCTCCCGAACTGGATGGTGTAATAATCTTGAAAGGACAATGCTGCACATACCTCATCACCCAAAGCTAGATACTCTTGATATTGAGGCAAGTATTGAAGTACTGCTAACCTCTGTCAATTTCCAGTCAAGATCCTTCTCATTGTCTTCATGTTCTCACAAGCTGGCAGAGAAAAACCTTTGTTCTGACATGCACTTCACCAACATCATTGACATGCATTTGCATGTACACGCATGTATCAGCATGCACTTTTATTCAATTGCTATGTGCCCACAATTGGCAAGGATCATGGTCTGATACCACTGTAATATCCCAAATCCTGATATTTTCTATTTTTATGCAAATTTACTGAAACAGCCGGGCATGCAAACTGCTATGCAAAATTTCCCTATTTTATAGCTGAAATTAGGGTTAGGGTTTGCAGGATAGAATGAACACTTACCACTGATAAGCCGGCTGAATATGCTCCAGATAAAATACGCATGCAAGATGAGCTGTGTTGATGAAGAAATGACCTTGTTTTTTGCTGCAATACCCTGGATGGCTGAATCAAACAAGTGTGACGTTTTTGCTGAAGGGATGGTCAGATTCAGCTGGAAATAAGTCAGAAGGAAAGTGTGTTCGTGCTGGAGAGGATGGCTGAAGCATGCAAGAGTTTTGACCTCTCCAGATGCCCTAGCGAATTGATCTCCCAGTCTGCTGCTCACGCCCCCACAACCCTGTAAACTGCTGCTAGCTGCCCTGGATGGACAATCTGATAGCTAATCACCCAATGCATTAGAGTGGTCCTCTCAGTGAGGATGCAGGCCGCATGTGGAAGAAATATGGTGATCCAAAGTTTTGGTGAATGTCTAGGGTTTCCCAACTAAATGCCCCAACTGTACGGATGAACCTGCAAATAACCTTCGGACATATATTGGAACACTCGATAATGATGAATGCAATAGACACGGTGACAAACCTAGATGGTTTATCCTGAAGGAGACTAGGGCAGATATCTCATCGTCGAAATCCCGTTAGCTGAAGACACCGTCTCCAACCCCAACTGATGTGGCCACACACTGTGCTGCTACTCAAGAGCTCCAAAATCAATAATAATC
Organism: Pseudotsuga menziesii; assembly: GCA_001517045.1. NCBI lineage: Eukaryota > Viridiplantae > Streptophyta > Pinopsida > Pinales > Pinaceae > Pseudotsuga > Pseudotsuga menziesii. The sequence goes on from LPNX011019903.1 coordinate 653,180, forward strand.
CAAAAGTAAAGTCTCCATTCACTTTATCTTTTTTTTATAACTTTCAACTGCGAAAACCCAAACTTTTGACCTAATTAGGTCACTTTAACTTCTAATTTGCAGTTGACTTGCATGCATGCTAATGGAGACTTAATTGAGTGCATGCATCATTAAATAATGCTTAGATGTCATGCATGTCACTTTTAGGGTTTGCATGCATATCATTTTTAGGGTTTGCATGCATGTCATTTTTAGGATTTGCATGCATGTCACTTTTGGGAACATTACAATACCCCAACATATTTTGGTCCGGGTGTTTGGTTCACACATTGAACCTTTTGATGCATGGCATTATCAAGATGAAAGACCACGATTATAGATGGATTGGTTCATTTGTATAGGAAAGGCAAGCACACGATAAGGTTTATTACTAATCACATTAATTCCTACCACTTTCTTTGCAGTCACTCAAGGTTGGAGCTATTGAGGATTGCAAAGCTAGATTTGCTAGCTATTACTGCACCTTCAGGCGCCTTTTGAAGGTAAGGGAGGCATTGGTTAATCTGGTATCAAGTGAATCATGGCATATTTTGAAAGATAGGGCTATATTCACATCTGACAGGCATGAATTTCAGGAGGTGGAGGACACCGTTCTTGATGGTCAGTTTTGGGCAAGTGTTAGTTATTCGTTGCAATTCACCAAGCCCATTTATAACATGGTTCGATTCGCAAATATTGATCAGTGGGTAATTGGGGAGGTGTATGAGTAAATGGATAGCATGCTAGGCCAAATAAAAGATATTGTTGAGCCAAAAGATGCCATCTTGTATGATCATATTCACAAGCATGTGGTCAAAAGGTGGGATAATTTTAATGTTCCACTCCATGCCTTAGCCTATGTCCTTACACCAAAATATCATTCTCCATCTTGGTTGGCCAAATCAGCACTTAATGGTGGGGTCACGAAAAACCCCTCACATATCTAGAGGTACAAAATGGGTACATATACAAGTTGGTCCTTGAAGAAGAGGAATGTGCCATATTGCATGGTGAATTGAGCAAATACCTTAGTCAACATGGAGTGTTTAGTAATTTGCATGTAAACAACAATTGAGATAGGTTGCCTCCAATCGAGTGGTGGAACATGTATGGCTCCTCCACCACATAGTTGCATAAATTGGCGATTAGAGTGCTTTCACAGGTGGTTAACAGTTCTTCTATAGAGAGGTGTTGGAGCACCTATAGCTACATCCACAGTGTGGAAAGAAGCACCATTAATGAAAACCGGGCAGAAAGCTTGGTTTTTGTACATATTAACTTAAGGTTGTTGTCTCATTATTGTTAGTGGGCCAAAAGTGATAGAACATATATCACTTGGGACAACATCTTGGAGGAGAATAATTTGGAGGATGGAGCCATGGTTTTAGAGCGCTTGGAGTCTAAACTTTTTAGGCAATGATGATGGTGACCATGTAACAATAGATATGTCACCCCCATCCAATAGCAGTGTTTTAATCCTAGATGCACCAACTTTGCCTCTAGATTCACAACCTTCATCGTTCCGTGGCAGTTGTGTAGCTGTTGGACATGGTTCACGACCACTTCCACCCACTCAGGATGAGGAGACTCCTACTCCCAATGCTTATAGATCACGAGAAAATAAGTTAGAAATTTGTTGTGGCAAGAGGAAATAATAGTACTTTTCTTTTTCTAGTTTTTGGTACTTTGCAAAATGTCACTATTGACTCTTTAGTATTTCTTATGGTCTATTTTTAAAACATTATATGGCAATTTAATTTTGATGTTTGAAGTTGGACCTACCTTTGAAGTTCATTGCTTGCAACTTTGCACTATTTATTGCATAATAGAATATTATAATTGTTTGGTAATTACCAATGAATGTGCTTTGTGAATCGTTTCATTTCATGGTTGATGTTCTTTGTTATAGTTTGGTTACAAGTACAACTTTAGTTATGAGTTTGATGAGTCATGAAAAATGTTATATATTGAAAATAGTTGATGTTATGGTTGATCATTTGATGACAGTGCTATAAGTTATAGGACTTACAACTACTAGATGATTGATGTAATATAGTTCAATCCATATTTTTATGCTTTTTGTAACTAATTCAACATTCTACATGGTTTTGTTGACATTTATGCCTCAAAATATATAAAAACATATATTATAAAAAAACACTCTCGAAAACGCTCCCACCTCGGAAGCTTTTGAAAAGTTTGCTTTTCGCTCCGCTCTTGCTCTCTGCTCCCTGCTCCTTCTCTCTCCTCCCAACAATGTAGACTGGAACAATAGAAGAGATTATGAACTTGGATGCCCTCGAACCCTTTCCAAGAAAAATGGCCTCTTTCACAAGCCCCTTCTATCCAAAGCTTGGATAGGGCTCAAGTACAAACTACCTTAAAGATGAATTTTCTCTTTGAACTCTGTTTGCTGCCCCAAATGACCTTAAAAAATGGCAAGAAGACCTGAGAGATATGGTTGGAAAAGAGGCCTTGAATCTGCTTTAGGAGAGGGCCAACTTTGTTGCGCTAACCCTGCAATAAAACCACCTTCTTGCTGTCCAAAACTTGCATTAATTCCCCTAAGAAACATGGTCGAATATGTTGTTTGAGATCCACCTTATGATAGGGGAAACATGGCTGTTCAAGATCTACAATAGAAATGTCTGTATGCAACTCTATATCATCATCAGTGTTGATCTTGCATGGCTGAACCAAATCATGAGGGACCTCATAAAATATAGGTTCCCTAGTGTCTTCCAAATTTATAGTTCCCTCATTAGAAAAGTCATATATTGTCCCTCCAACAAATTCCCAATAATCCACATTCATACCATGATCATTTTTTGAAAAATGCACCTCATCATATCCATGCAAAGCATCATTAGCAAAAAGGTCTTCAAGCATATAATCTTAAAAAAAATGGTCTTCAAGAACAAAAGAGAGGGGAAGGCTCACCAAACTCTCTTCATGAAGAGAACACGGAGAAGCATCAACCATATCTTCAATACCTTCTTCAATGGACAATGGCTCTTCAACAAGAGCTTCTTCACTTTCTTCTTGATCTTCATGGATTTCTTTGACAAAATCTTCACCATGTTGTTCCATATTTGCAATAATACATTGCTGGAAATCCTTAAGGATTTCCTCTTGGACATGTTCTTTTAAATATGTTTCCTCCAATGGTTCAAGCACAAGACTTCCCTCTCTTGAAGCCTCAAAAAGAGGAGGACTGCGATGCCTTCAATAAACATCCTCATCATCAAGTAAGGGGGCCATGCCATTCTCTTCAAAAATGCCCAAAGCATCATAAGAATCTTCAAAACAATGATAACGAGACTTACCATTTCTTCACTTTCTTCAATTAGGGCTTATTGGCCTTCATGTGCTTCTTGTTAAAGCTCTTTCTCTAAGGCTTAATCTTGACCATGGACTTCCTTGACTTCTTTGACAAAGTCCTCTACCAAATGTTCTTCAACAATGGCTTCTTCATGAGAGGTTTGTAGGGGTTGATCTTTGTCACTATCTTCATTTTCAAACAATGGGCTAGAAGTGTCTTCATTGATGAGATACCCAATATCCCCTGTGGAAAAAAGATCCCATCTCTCACAAAAAACCTTGAAAAATTATTCGATCGAGTGAATTCCTTTCTTTGGAAGCCCATCATAGCAATTTTCTATTTCAACGTTGCATAGATCAACCCCAACTGCTATGGCTGCATGCTGCCATAGCCGTCTTCAACCCCAACTACTATGGCCGCACGCTGTGCTGCTACTCAAGAGCTCCAAAATCAATAATAATCATAAGTAACCTTCTTTGGTCTCATTACCCTCTTAAATGGAATCTCATAAATTTTTAGTGTTTGTATGTCACTTTTAGGGTTTCCGCTTTACTTTTGCATGCATGCAATTCTATTTTAATGTTGACTTTTGAGCCTAAAGAAACAAGGCTTTTTCCATTTGACTAATGATTTGACGTTGAAGGAATGTCCTGTAGTGCTCTAAGTATCAAATCCATTCAGTCAATTCCCTCTTATGCAGAACCCGCTCGAATCTAAGGGAATTAAATAGGTTAGCGGGTGTTTGGTATGCTTAATTAGAGGGGGGACATTACACATCTACACCATATGAAGAAAAGAGACGCAAGAAAGGTGCTAACTCCATCACTTATCAAGTGTGTCCCCACCAAACATTCAACCAAAAGGGGCCATGTAGAACATCCTTTCCTAGTTACATCAATAACATAACATCAACATGCAAATATGACTAGGAATCATCCATATATGAAAGCAAATGCATAGCATCTATCTATAAGATTACAATCAAACTTGACAATCCTCCATAGAGAAGTGTGTCTCCTCCACCAAAGATCTTCATCAATTATCCCAAGCCAAGAAGAGAAGAGGATCCATGAAGATGCAGTCCCCCAAGTCCATTAAGATGCTCCAAAGGTAGCAGCTACAACCACTTGTGAAGCCTCTACAATATGAGGTGTAACAAGCCCCCAACCTTCTCGCTCACCTTAGGGACAGATTCAGAGACATACTGATTTGTTAAAGCTCGACTCTCACCACCTTTCTTGGATGCTTCTAATATACTTGATTCCACCACCTCCAACAATGTATGGCCAATTTCAATGTCATTCATGGACTATAGTGGAGGTTGGGCCCTCCTTACAACCCCATCATGGCCCATCAACTCCACCTTTACCAGAAGGATCTTCTGGTCTGTGTTGACATATATCCCTGAGGAAAGATAGGACCCATAAGAAATCCTGACCCCCTCATCATGGCCTAGGTTCATATATGAGAACCTAGAAACCTGCCGTGTCCAAACATTTTTGTCTCCAAGGATTTGAGTACTTGGGTTCTATAAACCTAAGTTGCAGGAAATGCCACCCCCCACGTCCCTAAGCCGTTCCCTGTTGGAATCGCATACCGTACGACATGGAAACGCATTTCCGTATGGACGAGCGCGTTTCCTTAAAAGGAAACGCGTTTCCTCTGTACAGAAACACGTTTCCAATAGGAATGTGGTCCGAAAAGGCTCGTTTCCAAGAAAACTTTGCTTGGTTGATTAAAAATATCACCTTATTCAGTAGTAATTGGTAGTATTAAATGGTAATACTTATCTTTCATATTTTATCCTTTTACTTCAATTTTTAACATTACTATTAATTATTTCAGGATGTTTGAGAGTAGTTCCAACTTCATCGGACTTCATATGCAAAAATTAGAATTTTAGATCCCATTCAAAATTCAGCAGACTTAAGAGTTTCCAGGATTTCAGGATTACAAAGTTTCCATTAGTTTCTATCATGTATGAGGGTAAGGAATTGACATTTAATCAAACACATCAACCCTTGTATGTACCTTGATGTTGGTGGTGTTGATCATTGAACTCCTTTGTCATGACCTTAATATAAATGTACTCTTCACTTAAGCAAAATCACTTATTAAGCACGGGAAGCTTTTTCTACCTTATTTTAATGATTGGATTAGGAAGTTTCATCAAAATTGTAGGGTGTTGAGTCGTTTACTAATGTCCTTCGAGAATCAACTTTGAGATTTGAGTTAGAAGCAAGTTCTAAAGCCTAGAGGAGGGAGGCATAGGGTGTTATTGATGAATAGGATCCCAATATAGGCAATGATTCGCCAACATGTATGATTTATGATTTATGTTTCACATTTATTTTTTTAAATGTCTTTGCTCTTATATATATATATATATATATTGCATTTCCCCGTTTCCAGAATTTTTGGGGGTCACGTTTCAAACGCATCCCCGTTTTGGAAACTCATCACCGTTTCCCTGTTTCGTGCAACTTAGCTGTAAACTGATTTGACAGGCCCCATTTTCATGTATGACTGCCAGAACATTTGCTATGATTACCCCCCTATGCAAAAGCATTGATAGGAAATGACAAGGGAGGAACCCCTATGGAGCCACACCTCTATCACACTTCATAAATCTTCTACTAACTTCTAATATATCTGAAAACCCTGGTATGATAGTGTAATAAGCCGTATGAAAGGGCTTGTTAAACTATCACACCTCCATTAACGAATTGGATCCGAAATTCTAGCTGCCATCCATAACATGCTGGTTTTTGTTCCTGCTGGTATTATATTGCAGGTTACTAGTTACACACCTCTATCACACTTCATAAATCTTCTACTAACTTCTAACACAGCTGAAAACCCTGGTATGATAGTGTAATAAGCCGTATGAAAGGGCTTGTTAAACTATCACACCTCCATTAACGAATTGGATCCAAAACCCTAGCTGCCTTCCATAACATGCCAGTTTTTGTTCTTCCTGGTATTATATTGCAGGTTACTAGTTATCCTGTTCATGAGGAAATGACAAAAGCTGAAACCTGCTAGCTTTTCTTATCCAAGTAGAGGTCTAAATCACATGACCTTGCTTCAGTCATCATATAATTTACCTTGGTTGTCTGCAAGAGATCCATCCAAACAAAGCCAATATAGATTTATTCTTTTGGTTTACTTACATACCCGGGAAGTAGTCTAACTTGAATGAATTAATGATTATTATATCTGTTCATAAAATAAAATAATTCATATCACATATCAGCTTTTGTTCTAAAATAGAAATATAGGGCTTCTTATTATATGCACATTTTTCTTATATCAAACAAGTTGGAGGTCATGTAACTTTGTTTTTTATTCTGGCAAAGTTGTCATTTATTCTGATTTATTGACCAGTAAGGTGACAATCGATGCTAGAAATAATGCTTTTGAAGTTTGTATAAATCTTTCTGTCTAACATGCAGGTGGAATTCTAAGATATTCTGCAATTTTCTTAGCACATTTGAAATTCCCTGTTTTTCCTTTATTCCTATAATGGTTCTTACGTATTTTGATGTATGAAGTTTGTTTAATTCTTGAAGCCTTTTTTTATATTTAGGCTTTATTGTAGTTGCCATTCTAAAGTGTGAGCATGTCTCGTTGGCAATGGATTACAGGTGGGAGCATGCTTAGTAAGTCAGAGTGGAGTTATCCTTGGTAAGCCAGAAACATGACTGTTTATCCCTTGTCTTTAGCCTCTCTTAGGCATCGTGTCCTAGCTGTAAAATTCTTTTGCTGTTTCAGACATCCTACTAAATTTTTATGAGATTTTGAGTTTTCCCTGTAATAGAGAGCCCCAAGGTAGTGCAGGGTAACTGAGGAGGAGTAACCACTTTTAGCCAGTGGACGATAAAAGTTCTGTGGCAGGAAAGATTTAGTAGGCACATAACAACAATTTTCTTATACATTGTGGCTATGTAATACTAGCTAGTGAACGTGCACTTCCATATATGGTCTTGCCTTTTGAAATCATTTTCAAGCTAATATGTGATTGAAAATTCACAATATCCTTTTTAGATACTCCATGGTACTTAGTGCACATATAAACTGTTTCTATGAGAAGCTATCATTGATAATTTAAGATCTCATACAAGTTACATTGAGTAATATATATAATTGGATCCTCAATGGCCATAAACTCCCAGAATGTGCCATTTACTCACGGAACACGTTGTATAAGACATAACCAATCATGTTTGGCACAATCTCCTAAATTTGAATAATTAGTAGCAATTAATGGTACACGATACTGTGTCCACAATAACCTATGTAGCCAGGGTACCCGTACCCATGGGTAGGGTACACGTAGCCATACCGGGTACCTGTACTGGGTACTCGTAAGGTATGTCTCCTGCCGTACCCCATATTGGCTCCACGTACCTGAAACACCATTATAAAAAAAGGGGTACTTATAGGCAAAATGGTACGCCATACCCTATGTTTGGGTACTTCATACCCCATGTTTGGGTACTCCGGGGGTACTCCCAACTCAGTAAAATGCAATCCGCTGGGGAAAATGTAATGACCCCCAACCAAATCTGAACTAATTTTTTGCTAACTGTGTATGGTGTCTAGTTCAGGACTTATGTCAAACACTTTGCAACATTGTTCAAATTCCACTGAATATTGTCCAAATCTCGTGGACTGATTTTGCATTGATTTACAATGAACGTGTTTATGGTTTTGTGTTCAACACTCATGGAACATAATTTGACTACCAAATGTGCACATAAAAAATATACATATGTATTTAATACTAAGAAATACACTCACATCAACCCAGGAATATATTTGGCAATTTGCAATTTTTTATTGCCTGTAACAGCAGTACAAATAGGTGTTTAAAATAAGATTTCAAGTGTACTTCAGGTCTGAGTTTGATTGTTTTTTACAACTGCCTGGTACAATGATTTATTAAATTTTATGTAACTTCCAGTCTTCCAATTGATATCTACTGATTTTATGATTTATCAAATTTCCAATGTGAATGTTCATTGTTCAAATAATCATTGAATCTATCTTTATGAATCGTGATTCATAATTTATGAAGAAATCTGAAATATGCATGTATGATGTCACTGTGACATTTTTTTATAATAAATATACGGTACCCCCGACGTACCCAAGTACCTTGTTTCAAAAAGTGGCATCCCCGTCCCCTTACCCGTCCTAGTACCCAAGTTTCCTGGCAAATTAGACCATAACTCATAATTACTTTTCTCTCTTTGCTTATCTTTACATTGTACTTTGCCTTTGTGTGAGTCAACTAGAGCCCCTAGGTTAATCACCTCTTCCATTCAACCCATCTTAGCTGGTGGCGATGCAGAGGCAGGTAGTGTGTGACCTTGAAGTGTGGAAATTTTGAAAATCAGACCATTAATGTAATTCATAAATTTGACCTCATTTACTTTTGGTTTCTTGGATCTAATACCTGTGAAAAATTAATTTTAAGAAAAACAACTGTTTTTTGGACCCCACGACTGAAAAAAATGGAAACGCACTGTACATCACAAAAAGTACTCGAAACTCCGTTGGCCGTACCGTACGGCATTTCCAAATCGTGAAATGCTGTATGGTACGGCTGGTGGCGTTTCAATGGCGTTTCGTACCAGTATCCGCGATTCGGGGAGTTTCTGGTACTGGTATGCCCTTCTCGACGGAGTTTCCTGCAACTTAGCTTTAAAGTCACTATATCCAGTAGCAACACTTGTATGGTATACTATGCAAGGAGATTGAGGGGGTCGTGAGTCCTCTTTTCAGGGAGCAACAGTTCATTAGAAGCTACTCTTCTCGCATCTTGAAAGACAACTAATGCAGGGGTTCTATTCCATCATTTCTAGGCATATACTCAACCTTTGAAATAAATATTTAGAGTTGAAACTCTTCTCTTAAATTCTGGTTGTGTGTGTTAGATCTTACTGTTGTTACCTTTATTTCTTAAGAATTAATCTTGTATATGAGGAGTGCTGTATATTGCTCATGAGACATTTAATGTAATCCAATAGAAATCATTTTTCCAAGTTTAAACACTTACAGGGTACCTATAGCAGTATATAACCTAAGTGTTTGAAAAACTCCAAATTAAACTTACCAGCAATGAGCTACAACAATACATGTGCAAAGTGTTTGTTAAAAATCCTCAACCAACACTAGTAGCAGAGATATCCAAAGTCAGATCTCAAACAAGGAATATTGCCTGCAACAGTTAATAACCAAGCATTGCCTAACTACAAGCTATAGTAGCACAAGTGCAAGTGTTTGTTAGAAGTTCATAACTTGGGGTCTTCACAAAGTTTTAACTGTCAGTTGGGCCAGATCTGCAAGCTACAACAGTGAGTTGAAGTGTGCACAAGTTCTCAGTCAAACTCATAGATTGCGGGGTTTGAGTTTCCTGTCAAATTGGACCCGTAAAACATTTATGCCAGATCTGTAATAACTTCACGAAAGCTTATGTCACCCTCCCTAGGGCTGATGTCACCCTCAATTAAGGCTTTTTAGGTTATAAAACCACTTTTTAATGTGATTTTCCACTTTTTTAATCATTTTAGAGTGATATAACAACTTCAAAAAATTATAGCAATAGTAACAATTGCAAGAAGAAGTAAATAAAATGACTTTAATGGCAAAAATAGTTATTTTTTAGATTATTCACGAAATATTTGATTTTTAGGGGTTTTCTAAATTTTTTGATTGTTTTGTGTATTTTTCATTTTTGCAATATATAGTACAAGGAATTTGATAAAATGATTTTGGTGAAGATGAAGGAACAAGACGTAGGTCTTTTTCCTTTCGGATATCGAGAAATCAGGGTTAACGTTCGTCCTGAGAATTGACAATTCAATGTTTGTATGAATTAGGGTTGTGTTAGCTTTGACCTAATTAGGGCAAATTAAGATGTCAAGGACCAACACAAGAGAGACCCTTTAAAATGATATCTCACTTACAAGACTATACTATTGTTCATAAAATCCCTAGGTTACTCTCACTTTGGATGCTTCTTGTAGTGCAAGACAAGCGACTAAGAGATCTTACCACAATTGAGGAAGAAAAGAGAAGAGAGTAACCTCCCAAGAATCCTTTCACTTTAGACAAGCCTTGAAAGATTGTAGATAAGCTTCAAACTTCAACTTCAACCTTAAAAATCTCTAGAATCAGAATGTTCCAAGAAAAGAGGGGTGCACCACTAGATTTACTCATGTACACAAGAAGAAAGAGAAAAAGTATCGTATTCAATCCCATGCTCTTGATTACAAATGAGAGGAGAATGTCTTATTTATATGAGAAAAGACATGCCTTTTCAAAAAAGACACATTTTTTAATTCCTAGGTCGATCTACCTAATTTGTCTTTAAAATGTCTTTCAATGACTTTTTAGGGTTTGCCACCCATAGTTTGGGGACTAAACCTCATAGAACATAAACACTGATAAAAAATGATGAAATGTTTCAACTTGATGATGAGTTGAGCTCGGAAGGAGGAAGTTATGCCCGATCGAACCCCAACAAGTGTCTTTTGCCTTCAACACCCTCCCTAGGTGGGTATGACCTCTTCTTGCTTGCTTTGAAAGTGGACAATTCTCTCTTGAAGAACAAGATGATCAAGAGGGAGATATGATACAACAAAAATTGTCCAAGGGGGCATCCATGAGGTGTGCTAGGGCAGGTATGAGAACCCTTGCAATCACAATCACCTCTACAAAGCACAAAACATGTAGTTGGGATCCCCAAGCCACGTGTTGGATTCATTTCGAGGTGCACTGGAGCACCTGCCCATGTCATAAATGCACAACATGATGAGAGACTTCTGCCCATCAAGGGGTAGTTAGCAGAGCCACTAAGCTAGCACTCCTTGAAATGGGAACCAAGAGCACCAACTATGACGAGACCAAAGTTCTCGAGCCTCACTAGACGAACACTTTTACATAAACAAGCCCCAATTTGCCCTTTACAATAATAAAGGCCCCTCCCTCTTTGGCACATTTGGGTTGGTGTAGTGCAGACAATCTGGAGGGTAACAATGCCTAAGATGAATTAGTTTTTGAATGCAAAATAAAAGCAAAATGAAATTTAATTTTGATTTTTGTGTGGATAGACACAAATGGACTGGTGCCTAAAGTTTGAAGTTGGGATATGGGGTCAATCAAGTTTAGTAAAAATGGGAGCAAACTAGAATCCAATAATAGCTAGGGTTTGAGAGCCAATCCCTATCAAATTCAAAGAAGGCTAGAATTTAGTGAAGGATCTACAAGGGAATCAACCAAGTGGTTTCTTCAAAATTACTTTGGGCATAACATTCTTCAACAATGAAATTCTAGTGCATACAATCAAGTGTTTAGAGAACACCATCTATTCATCCACAATCAAATAATTTAATTTGACTAAGCAAAAAGCTTACTTGTAAATGTTCTCAATGAAGAGGCAGTTGTTTATCTAAGAGTAAATCCAAGCATTAGTAAAGCATCCACTTCATAGCGCTAGCATCAACCATCCCTGAAATTTCACCACAAGAACTAAGCAAGGGCCCAAAAAGAGAGGTCTCTACAAGTTTCTAACAAGTTTTACAATGAAGGAGGATCTCTTTATATAGGAAGAGAGAATAACAACCTTCTTAATAGAAAATAATAAAATTCCTCTCCTGATATGGTCAAAATTCCAAAACCCTAACCAAATGCCCAAGTGAGGAGGGTGCACCACTAATATGAGTAAAATAATGCGTGATTGACATAAATTAACTCCTAGATAGAGGAGCGCTCCACAAGATCTAATCAAAGCAATAAAGAAGGGGTCCAAACCCTAGGGTTTGGCCCTCAAACATCTCCCAACTGCAATGATCTTAAGTAAAGTCAAGTACAAGTGCGCCAAATCATTATCCATGGGTCAATATCGAACAATACTTGTCAAATGAAGTGAACGCTCCTCTAGAAGGCTCCCACATGTGGGTGAAAAGAAGCTCCAAGGTGGGATGTCTCATAAAGAATGGTCATCAAAACTTCAATGTCTCCTAAAGTGAAGCGTTCTACTCCGAAACCATGCCAAGTGTCTCTTTGTAATATACCAAATCGTTGTACTTTGATGTTGTGTAGGGTTTGTTGTGATATTTGGTACTTTATTTAAGTGTTTGATCTACAATTTAGCCAATAGTAGGTTTGCATGAAAATAACAAAGTTGCATTCCTCATATATAACAAATACTCAAATCTACACAGTAAACAAGATCAAAAGCAATGCATGAATATATCGAATAGATGTACTGGTGGGTGTGGTATTATATAGAAGACATGCATGCCATGCATCAACTTTGGGTCAGAAGGTAGTTTTAGCTCCAAGAACAATTTGGCCATGCAAAGTCTCACACCGTCCTTTTGTCTCAGATCAATAATAATAACTCGAAAAATATTATCACGGATCCCAATGAGAAACAATGAGATCAATTATAATTCACCCAGTGAGTGGAATGAGAAATAGAGCCTCGAAATGACCAGATGGATGCACCTACAGTGATATAGGAAAGATGAATGCACCCTTAGTAATTTAGATTGGAAGAGTGCACCCTCTGAAAAGCAATAAGGCAATATGCCCTCTGTGGAATAAATAATCCAAGCGCCCCTGTGAGATAGAGAGAGAAGACGTTGTTATCCACTAATTCTGCACTTAGTTGATTTCCAGCAAGCCGCCAGTTATTGAACATGATGCATGTTCGTTGCCAGAGTTCAGAAGTTGGGTGTGTTTCAATTAGTCAATTTTGGCTAGCCTTTTATTTTTATTTTTTGTGGAAATGACCATGCCCCATAGGGTTGTAAGAAGGTGTGCTAGTATGGGGGTCTTGAGTGGTTTGGTTCCCTTAGACTTAACAATCAAATAGGGTATTCCAAGGAGTTTTTTTCCTTGTCGATTATTTCTTTTCCTTTAGCCGAGTTATAATCGATGAGTTTTTCTCCTGCTACTTCCAAAGCTGGAATGCCCAAATTTGGTGGTTAGGCCTTGGGGGGTTATTAGAGTCCAACTTTAAAATATGAACCTACTAGACACTATTAGTATGTTCTATGGTCATTTCCTGGGTCCCGGGATGCATTAAAACATTGTCCGATTTTTTTTTCCCGGATGTCCTTGGATTTTTTATTTTTTATTTTTGAACTATAGAGAAATAATTAAAATTTTCAATTAATTAAACCATTTTTCCTATGGTTTAATTGGAAAATTTCAAAATGTAATAAGTAAGTCATCTGGGGGTGGATTTTGGCGAATAAAGGCTTGTTTTCTAAGCCAAAACACTCATTTAACACCTAGACACACTTATCCTAAGTTTTGGATGATTATTTTTCTCCTAATTAAATATTTCCTCAAAATCAATAAATGAGGAATATTTAATTAAAATAATCATTTACTTATTAATTGGAGATAAATAAAAAACTCTCCAAAATAAACCAAATTGAATAAAGTAAAGGGCTAATTAGCTCGACAAAAAGCATCTGGGAAGATTCCAATCAAGTCCCAGCTGATCTGAGCTAGTATTGGAGAGCTACAGTGAACTTCACCTTGGGATTTGTGCCCCTCTCCATGCATGGACGTTTTTCCATCTTTGGCACGTTTCTATTGGACGGGTGATGCAAACAAGCAAGAGGGTGGGCGCCTTGCCTAGGTGGAGGCCACCTCACCCCCTGCCATAACTCCGGAAACTCAGTTTAACTCCAAATCAACTGCCGAAGCTTTAGTCAGTGAGCGTTGCGCCCCCTTAATCTCTCCTTGATCCATGCGCTAGGGTTTTAAGCCCTATCTTTCTCCCTTTTTGTATAAATAGGGGTCCTTCTTCCTCATTCTTGGTGGAAGCAAGGAACCTCTGCTCATGTACTTTGTTGTTATTATCTGAATAATATTCAGACTTTGGAGGTCCATTGGTGTTCATGTCACATGGTGAATGGTGTATGCTTATTGAGGTAATCTTGTTTTAATTTGTTTATGCTTGGAGTAAAATTGGTAATCAATCTAGCTTGGAGGGTTTTCTTAAACACATAGGGTAAATATTTGATGCTTCAATATATTTACTTATATTTTGGCTTCTTGAGATTTGAGAGTAGCATTGTCTATTAAGTTATATTCATGCTCTTTTGGTTTACATTTGTTGAATATATTAGATTTGATCCCTTTTTGTGCAAGTGTGAACAAGTTTTTGCAGGTTACGATGTTGGAGTAAGGGGAAGAGCTAAGTTGCATTGCCCTCTTCTTCAAATCTTGAGGAGTCTACAAGTTCTTGTGCCCATTAATACCATACCTTCTAGTCTCAGAAGGATTCAAGCTTTAGCAAAGCTTTCTCTTCTTCCTCTTTCAAACTCAAACTCTCTCTTTCTTTCTCGGTTACTTTTTGATTATGCTTAAGAAGTAGATCTGTCCTTTCATGCTTATTATTTGCAATCTATCATTCTTTAAGCATTTAGATCTGATTTGTTTTTAAAAGAACTCCATCATTCGATTAGATCTAAGCTAGTAAATTGTGCTTACACTTCAAAATTTTGCAAATTTTTTTTAAGTACAATTTTTTTCAATTTTATTTTTATTTTTGCGTTGTCTTTCCCATCATTTTCTAACACTTTTAGCTTGCTGGTTTTTAGCAGGTATGCACATAAAAGTGAAGTTTTGGAGTGACTAAGACCATCAAGGAGGGCTTAGAACAATCCGGTGGACACCCACTTTGCTATAGTACCTTGGTGCACCATTGTAAGCTCTTAGATCCAAGTTTAATGGACTAAGAAGCACTCCATCTTCATCATACAAAAAAGTTGTAAAAGAATTAAACAAGAGCAGCGGGGTAACCAGCACCCACATCCCATCCCCCCTTGGGAGATTTGCATCTTTTTGTCATTTTCATGAGATTGCATTTTTCTAACTCCACCACTTCACACACTCACTTCTTAAGTATAGGGTGTATACTTGCATTCACATTTCATAGTTTAATCCACTTTTATTATTGCAAAAGTAGTTTAGGAATAAAACCATTCTTCGTCACCACGAATTATGCTCTCATCTCCACCCAAAGGCTTTGCCGATTAGTGGAGATTGATCAGAAAAGTGACGCATAAGTTTGGCCATCATATCATTTTCATTAGTAGTGTTTTATTTCTTTCATATTCTAACTTGTTTAATAAAATGAATCCAAAGTCTCTTGAACTTCACTGAAAAGCTAGTCAAGAGCGCTCTTTGTCGGAGAGTTTTAATTTCTTGTTTTAGCTTAGCTGCTTTGTTTCAATTTGCATACATTTCTTGAATCTCGCCATAAGGCGGATCAAAAGTGCTCTCTGTCGGAGGGTTGTTACAAGCTTCATCATTAATAAAATTGGAATAAACTAGTTTTCTACATTGTGTATGCTCTACACGGTTGGGATACCCAGAAGCATTGTAGATTGTTTAATTCTCACTTTTTAATCCAAGTCACCCTAATAAAATTAACTACCCAAAAGATAAGCGAAAATCTGACGCTTCGGTTAGACTTTGTGGGGGCAAATTCCG
Source organism: Pseudotsuga menziesii (assembly GCA_001517045.1). Classification (NCBI taxonomy): domain Eukaryota; kingdom Viridiplantae; phylum Streptophyta; class Pinopsida; order Pinales; family Pinaceae; genus Pseudotsuga; species Pseudotsuga menziesii. The sequence goes on from LPNX011019903.1 coordinate 669,048, forward strand.
CCTGGGGAAGCTGGAACCACTGTACTTAGATCTTGGGGGCACCGTTAGGTTTCATCCTTGGTTGGTGTAGTGTTGAACATGCCCTTGGGACTTTGGTAGCCAACTTGTCCTTGTACGGAGCCACCAAAGCCTAATTTCCGGACATTCCTCTTTGTACCTTTACGGTATCTCGAGACTTTCCCTTCTTTCCCTAACCAAGATTAACAATCGAATAATCTAAAATTCACCAAGATACACTTGCACAACATTTCCCTTTCTTCAACAATTATCAAATTTTCACTGTGTTGACTCCATAAGGCACTGGTCCTTGCACTCTTATTTGCTTACTATCTATATCAAGTATTGTGCATCATTTCATATATTTTATGGTGATCTTTGAATTCATGTTGTTAAAAGGATTCTTTTAAATTATTGTGCAGTTACATCTTGGAACCCCACTTTCTAAAAACTCCTAAAAACTTAATAAACAAACCATCAACTAATAACCTTAGTAACTTTCCGTAGGGACTACCCCCCTTGGCTTCGTTAGAAGTTTGCCTAAACAGAGGAGTCGAGATTAGGTGACAGCACCTGACTCTTTGCTTGCCCCCAAGGCCGCACCTCTCCCTTTTGTTGGGAGACAGCCGTTCAGAAGATTTCAGGCTGACGGTGTGTACATCGGCGGGCCACAGGCGTCTCCAGTTAAAGCCAAACAATTTGTCTTCTGAATTGATTGAGCTAATGTGCCCTCAGATGATTAAGTGGATGCGCCCCTCATAAATTCAATATGCAGTTGTAGATGCTCTCGAATCCCTGCAAAGAATGATGAATATATTGTTGTCTTGAAGCCTGGTGACAGATATGGATGATCCATCCTTAGTATTGGCTAGGATGGATATATTTCACCATCGAACCCAATGTCAGCTAAGGAAACTCGCCCTCAACCCTAAAGTAGCTCAGAGAGCTCTCAAATCAAATTCCCAAACTGAATAATAAGAATGCATGCCTAGAGAATTCGATTTGCCTTATTTTATTACTTTTTGACCTGTGTATGTTGCATGTAACTTAACTTACTCATGCATGCAACTTTAATGATGCATGCCACACACACTACATGTTGTGCATGTCACTTGATATTGCTTAATTGGTCCCTTTTTCCACTGATGACTTCATGTCCCTGTTATCACAAATCTTGTAGATGCCCCGTGAGATGATCCTATTCAAGACGACAGAGGAAAAGGCAACTACAGTTGTGACCTACGATATCTAGGACCTCCGAAAGAGTTCGAATGTCACACCAGTCAAGGATATCGACACTTTGGACCCAGTAAGACAAAGCCCAAGGGGCGTCCCTAAGACCAAGAAACCCTAAAATTATGGATACAGAATATACAAATAAGGGAAACTTGGTTGAATCGCTTAGTTAACTGATTAATTGTAGTTTGAAATGAAAACTGAGAGATTCAAAGCATCCAGGTGAAAGCCCTAAATTTGCCCTAGGGTTTATGTAGGAAAATTGGGATTTAGGGCAAATAGGTGAAATTAAGAAAAGTTGGACACTCAGAATGATTGTTGGGTGCAAGATTAGGTGAATGGAGAAGAAACCAACAATACCCACTTTGGGTTTTGCTGAAAAGACCACTTTCCCCAAGGGGGGTGTTTTTCCTTAGCAGTTGGCCAGTGCTTTAGATGGGTAAATGGTGTTTGATCAAGCCGAAACTTTAGATCTAGGGGTTTACTGTTTTTTTTGTTGTTGGCAAAGTGGTGGAACCCCCCTAACTAGTGGGGTTGCCATTGGCTAAGTAACCACGAACTAGAGGCATCTAAGCCGTCAAAATCACCCGGGGATCGCACCCGGCCTGGACTGCACCAACCCTTAACATGGTTGGATTTTTTGGTATCCGACGGGATTAGAACCGACGACCTTTCAGCTAGGGGGCGTCTTAACCATACCCTGCCACCAACTCTTCTACATCTCGCAGATGTTCTAGGGGTTTAATGTTAAAATAAAAGTGGGTTTTTAATTTCGTAGCTTGCCGCAAGCTAGAACTTATGGATCTATGAAACAAGGGTTTTAACTTTTATGGAATGATGAGCAATGCATGTGCAGAAAATAAAAGAAGAGAAAATTACTTGGGAGACGTAGCTGGAATCTGTAGATGGATTGAGAATTGATGAGGAATGTCGATCTCCTGTCAAAATAAACTTACCCGAGCTAGATCTTGGTGTAGCTATGTCCTAGCCAGTCACCCTTGCGCCCCCTTCACCTTGCAAGATCAGAGAAACATCAACCGATTAGACAAACGAATGAGATCTGCAAAATATGGAAAGGAAAAGAGAATAAAAGGTCATAAACACAAAAATACTCCCTGAACCGAACACCCCGGAGCCGAGACGAAGGCGAGTTTTCCCACAAAGTCGCCCTCTCTCTCTCCTAGCAGGCCTCCTTCTCCTGCAAATGAAATGGGTAAAGAAAAAAGTGCAAGATCTATCCCGAATGAAACTCAGTATGGGAGAACAACAATGCCAATCATCAAATAAGAACATCCACAAGATACACAGATCAATAATCCCAAGCAAAAATCTCTTTATTGATATTTCGGTGCCAAAGCTCATCAATTACAATGGGGGGGTCACCTCTCTTAAATAGTTTGAGAGACACAAATCATAACTAACTTTATCATCCAATGGTTGAGATTAAAAGATCATCAACGGTGGAGATCAATACATAACTTATCTCATGGATCAAGGAACTGAGTCAACCAAAGGGGGTGCACTTTGCTCAAGGATGCCTATCCTAAGTCAAACTCAAAATATAACATAAGTGTGATACATCAATACACCGAGGGGGGTCACTTAGGGGCTTAATTCACCCTAGCGCCCTTTTCAACTTCAAATCATAAGATATAATCATGAAATACATCAATAGCCAATTAGTGGGGGCGCCCCTTGGGGGTTTTTTCCTCACTGGATGAGCCATAACTAAATAATCCAGAGATCTGTTGATTGAAAGTTGCTGAAGGACCATCCGGGATGCTGAGAAACATCATCTGTCCAAGTTCCAAACCATTTCCTTGACCCAGGAGGTCAAATCGATTTTTTTAGTGAATTTCTAGTTCATTTTCTGTTGGTACAATCCCTGGAAACTAATAAATCCATCATAACTCACTTCAGGATGAAAACAGGGGCAAACTGATGCTCTGGGTGATCCGGAGACATAGAAGAATGGTATAGGTGACTACTCATACCCCCTGGAACACTGCTCTGCTCTAGGAGGACCAAACATACTGCCATCTGGTATAAAAATAGGTCATCTGGCCAAGTGATAATAATCACTTTTCTGGAGAACTGGGGCCAAACTCTGAAAACTGAAACTGCAGTATTGGTCTTGGGCATGTTTTGAACAATTATAGACCATGTTGTATTTTTGAGTCACTGCCTTGGGAAACGTGATTGCTCGGTCAATTGGGTTGACCAGGTCAAAGTTCCCAAAATCAAGGTGAGGTAACATGCCAATATGATCCTGCAACATTCCAAGGTAAGCCATGCTCCAATGGTGTATATCAGAACCCAACTTAAGTCAGTTATTCATAATCATAGTGACCAAACATAATAATAATAATAATAAAATATACCTTTGCTTCTTAAAGATCTTAGAGTCTTCTAGAAATCCGCTTGCTCATGCCATACTTACAAAGTGTAATCAATGTGCTATAGATGGGTGATGATGGAAGATCCATGTTAAGGCAAGGGACATGACTTTGACTGACTTTGACTTAGTGATCTATTCGACTGATAACTAATAAAATCTACCAAGGTGACCCATGTATGACAGATAGCAATAGGGGATGGAGGTGTCTCACCGATGGGTGAAGTACTTGGGTATGCTTCCCTTCAGACTCTAGCAAGTTTTCCTTTGCAACTTTATTGCAAATATAGGTCAACCTTCAAAGGCAGGTGCCCTGGAAGCCTTCTGGGCTCCAGTACTGACAAAGACCCAGTCTTTTCTGACTAGTCTCACCTTGTGGCCCTATGGGGACCATTGAGCCGAACACTATACAAGGAGTGAGTGCTCATCCTTTGACCATTAACCTTTCAATGACTTTCATAATTTCATAAGATAGTAGCCAACCTACAAGAGCAGGTGCCCTGGAAAGCCTTCTGGGATCCAGTAAATGACTAGGCTACCCGCTGCCCGCGAGCAATCCTAGCCCTGATGGGTTTGCCTCTCCCTGATGCCCCTGTAGAGGGTAAACCGAGCCTTACATTATAGAAAGAATGGTGCTCAATCTCTTGGCCACTGACTACCCTTTTCAACATTTTATATTCTTGCATCCTTTAGATATAGCTTTTATGTGTTTCGATGCTTTAGTGTTTAACAACAGTGTTATGGTGGAGCACTTGTTTTGAGGACTTAAGGATGACAACCTTGTGCACCTAGCCACACTGGCCAAGACACATACTTCATAGCCCGAGACATAACAACATGGAGCCTGTCACACATAGTGGTCAGAATGGGGAAGGGGTATTCAATCTCATTGGTCTCTATCAGTCATAGTCATGGGGTAGAACAAACATGGATGAGCTGGATGGACGGACATAAATGCAATGGGACCAACCTAGCACTAAGGGTTACATTTGTTTGAGCATGGCATGGGAAACAATCTTCACATTGGATTCCTTGATCAATCATAACAAAGGTTAGAGCAAGAAAGAACATGTAGCATAGGTCACTATGATCATCCTAACATGGCAAGTACAGGTGTTTGAGATACATCACAGAGCACTAACCAAACCAAGGGAATATGCCTGACCTCACCATGTATACCTGTCTCCAACTGATAAGCCCCTAGCTGTGTGTGTACCAATTCCTGATCTGTTGTTTTGCTGAAATGAACTAGATCATCACCAAAATCATCTCAATGGACTCTTGGGTCTCAGTCCTAGCAAGGAAAACATCAAGACTAAGGCTCTGAAGTAAAATGAAGTTGTAGAGATCCATGCTGATACCCCATGTAAAAGTAGCCAGGAATACAAAGAGACAAGTCAACATGCTGCATTATGGAAGCCTGGCTGAAAAATGTGTATGTGATAACAGTCCCTGCTAAAAGTGTGATTTTATGTTTATGTGGCATCAGTCATCAGTTAATTCCCTAGCTTGTCACAAAAGGGACATTACACTCTTCAAGGCCCAAAGGTGCGAAAACCATGGAATGCTCAAGCCAATATGCATTAAAATGTGGTATGTGTGAAGGAGTGAGTAGGATGGCCCATAGAAAAATGCTATGTGGCTCAACAAGATGCCTCCAAATATGTAGAAAAGGAGGGCACTCTCAAAAGGTGGTCAAATTATCATCAAATCAAGTCTGTCAAGTGTTATAGCATGCTCATTTGTCTATGGGGGTGCCTCAACGATGTACACTTTGGAGAAAACCATTAAATATGTAAGTAATCACATGAAAAGGTTAGTAAGTGCACTTGTATAACAATTCAATGTTCATTTAATTAATATTGCATTAATTTTAGATTCACTATGGTGTGACCATTATTAGACCCTTATTACATGCTAGTGTTGGTGTTTTGTAGCTTGGACAAGAACTTTTGCATAGGTTTTGTGTCAAACATACGTGAAGTCCTCCAAGTCAAATCTATTTTGTATTTCACTTTATTTATAAAGTGAAAGTCTTTTAATTAGCTATTGAGTCTAATAAAGTGTATTTTAATGCATTAGTGATTTAGGCTAATCTCAACTGTAGATCTCATTGTGAGATTAGGTGTTCAGATAAAGTATAAAGGTAGGTCAAAGTAGAGGGTAAAGACACATTCATTTTTCATGAAGATAGTTTTCTTCGAAGGCGAAGAGGCAAAGTGAAAGGGAAAAACAGGGCAGCAGTGAGAGGAGCAATTTGTGCTAATTGCAGGTCAAAGTAAGCAACATAGCAATAATTCCTTACAGCATATGAACATATTTGTACGGGTCTGATCAGACGAATACTTCAAGGAGTTAGTCTTTTGAAGCCTTTGTTGCCATTTTTCTTGATGATAGGCTTAATACCTCAGTTTCGAGGTGTCCTTGTAAGTTTTGAAGTATTAATGATAAGCTGATTTGAAGGACAGATTTCTTGTATATCGTTTCCATTGTCTTTTCAGGTAGTCATAGAACCCCCTCTCCATCTTCTTGAGATACTTGGACCAACGGTGCTTGGTTCTATACATGGGGGAGGATTTTGGGTTTCGATTGTCTCTACCCATACCACCCACACCGCAGACACTACCAAGATGATCACCTCCTTATTGGTGCTCATAGGCAAAGGCAACATGTGATAGTTAGAGAGTAGTACCACCACCTCGATTTCCAGATTCATGAGATCTTGAGGATATCCTCAACCTTCGCTAGTAACAACTTTGTGATAGTGTTCGGTCTGTGCTCGAGATAGCTCTTTAGTTCATAGCTGAAACCATTCTACACACTCATTTAGATCTCAACAAAGAACAACCTCTTCCAAGTAGCATGTTGTATCTAGATCTTCCAGTTCTTCCAAATTGTTTAGTTCATCAAGACAATCCTTCATTAGGGGTTTCTTCACTTTGCCGTCATATGATAGGAGAGATTCACCGAATATCAAGATAGATTTGGAGGTTAGAAACATGTTCTCCTCCTTATTGGCAGCCAACAACTCCTCTACGGATTGAGCACATCATCCAGGTGCCTTGAATTGAGACATTTCTTGTAGGCTCTTGAGAGCCCCCCCTCTTCTCTGGGACTCCTAGCTTTGTATCTCTTTGTTTCATTGAGGATAGACTTTAGATTATACGTCTTTGGTCTTGGCTGATAGTATGCTTTAGTAGATGTTGCGCTTGCACTACCACTATTGAAATTTTATGCACTTGGGCAGTTAATGCAAAACTGAAATTTCTTCTTCTTCTTAGAAGGTTTCCCAGATCCATACTAGAAGAAAGGAGAATGGCATCTTAATGGTTGGCTGTGTTACTGCTCAAACTAACAGTCCTTTCCAAGTAGACTAGGTGTGGCCTTGTGCTAGTGATGGTAAGCATGTAAGAGGAGGTAAGACCTAATGTCGCCTTAGTCTACCTCCTTAACTTCTTCAGGCAACTCTTGAACCTAGGGGAGAGTCCCTAATGGAGGAATGAGTACCTGCAATCACCCTCCTACTAGCCTTATAGCTAAGAGCACTGTAAACTTAAAAAATCATCTAAGTGCTCCCTTCTACATGGCAAGTACATGAGTGTGGTCATGCATCTAAGTGATTAGCCTCCCAAGGGCACCAACCACTATAGGGAAAGCACCTCTTGTAGGTGGAAATCAAGTGGACCGTCCATGACATGATTAGAGGTATTTAGCCCCAAATCAACACTCTATGCTTCAACTTGGCCTTTTTATCCGAAATTTTTTAACCCCTTCCCCTGGGGGATTTGTAGGGAATGTTGCAGATACATTGAGGCATAACATGGTGTAACATCAGTATGACGTGGGTACAAGCCATATTTCATAGGAGACAGGTAATTCTATTCTTGGATACTTATTTTGTACACTTGCATTGTTATTTTATAAGAGATGGAGAGTTTATTGAGAAAGGGATTGACAATTCTTTAGGCCATTTATTATTTAATCTTCCATCTCCATACATCTTTCTTCAGTCCTTTCATGACAGATTAGTGAGTAAACTTGTGATCGATTGTAAAGTTACTCCTATAGTGTTCATGTGAATGTCTCTTTGAGCATGGTGTGGATATCATTATCTTTAGAGTTTGTATTTACAACTTTGAAATAAAGGTGAAACACTTTTGGCTACCAATTATTTGTTGTGCATGAGTTTGATGATTTGATGTGGAATTTTCTGAATTGATTGGCATCAGGTATATTGCCCACCCAATCAATTTTCTCTTTTACTTCTTTGACTCCATATCCGTTGGCTTCAAGGTATTGGTCTGAAAAATACCCAAAAATAACTATTTATTTTCTAGATTTTGAGTGTTTTACTTTTAAATCTACAATGTGTCATGTTGACCACCTAACCAACTAGATGGGAAACCATGTACCATGTACCTTGAAGACGAGAAATATGCACTTGATAAAGTTTTTCAAGCAAGGCAGTTTCCCTTCTTTCTCTTTTTAAAACTCTATGAAATTTGTGCACCCCTGCTGGGGAATTTTGTAATGATATGTCAGCATGAAGGTTAAATTTTGTAAAAGTTAGTTTCCTAGGACTTTATCATTAGGGAAGTCCTTCCATCGAGTGTTTTTTTTCTTGGATAATTAAAGTTCTTTTTTAGTGATTTGAATTATCTGAGTTTTTCACTCAAAAATTCCTCCAAAGTGGTGAAAGGTATTCTAATGATCGGGTCCATGGGGTGATCAAGGTCTAGAAATGTTGTATATTACCATGCTAGACATTATCCAAAGTCTTGCGGGATTTCATTAAGTTTTGCCTAGGATCTTTTAATTTTTAGTGATTAAAAAATGTCCCTTAGCATTAAAATGTTGTAATGTAAAGAGGGTCATCTAGCACCTAATGCCCATAAATAGGAGTGTGGGTACTCAAAATCAATGGCATGAGACCCCCTACACCCTTGGGTCAAGTTTGAAGTCATTCCAACAAGTTTTGCTAAGGTTTAAGACTTATTTTCCTAAGTCAGTCAAAGAAATCAGGAAAGTTAGCAAATAATAAGTGAGACAAATTTTGGAAAAGTGACTAAAGTCACTTAAAGGGTGGAAGTAAAGCTTCCAATGGTTATATTATGTACCCAAGATAATGTTTGAAGCATAAAGGGGTCCCCATGCAAATATGCAACAAAATTGAAGTTGCCTCCCTAGGGGGCACCCTCCCTCTTCATGAAAATTGAGAAAATAAAAGATAAGCCAAAGTAAGGGGTCCCACTTTGGTGGTCCCCCCCTTTGGGCCTTGAATGAGATTAAAAACATTAGAGGGGGGTTTCCCCCCACATTTTGTTTTTTTACCAAAGGAGGCGTTCCCTCAAGGAGGTGCACTCCCCCTTCATGGGCCCCTCTTCCACTCTTTAGACAAGTGGCAAGCATGCACTTGGGCTTTCTCCTCACTCTTTCCTATTTAAGGAGGCTTCTCCTCCTCATTTTGGTTACAATCTTCTATTCTCTCATGCTCTTGCTCTCTCTTGCTTCCATTGTGCTCCCATTTTTCTGAGCTTTTGTAATTTTCAGCCATTTGGGCATTTTAATAAAATTATTTGGAGGAAAGCTGGTGTGTCTTTGAGCTCATGGTGATTTGCTTCTAGGCTTCATAGTTTCTCAAGTGGTTGGAGGCCAAAGAGGGAAATTTCTTTGCCTTGGTGAGATCTAGTCATTTCTGTTAGATTTCATGAGTTTTCAGATTTGCTATTAAGCAATTCATACTTTCTTGTTTGAATCATATGATCACTTCTTTCTAGTTTGTGTAGCAAATTTTTTTAAAGTTGCAGGTTGCTAAGATTGGAGAGTGGGATTCTAGGGTTAGATGCCCCACTTCAAGTTGAAGAACAAAGAACACTCTCTCTTCACTCATTTTTTCATATAATTTCTGTATTGTATTATATCTTTATTTGCATTATTATATCTTGTTAACATCTTCATTTTTACAAGTTATTTGAAGCTCTTTATTCAGTAAATTTTTCGTAAGTTTCATACAAAATTTTTACACTTGTATGCAAGGTGTCCCAAAGTGATTTTGGGCATCTTTCACTATTTTTTTGCAGGTTTCTCATTTTACAAGGGGAGATTGTGCCAAATTTTGGCCAAAATAGAGTGCAGAAAATTTCAAGCCAAAACCACTTCGAGGTCCATTGCTTTGAGGGGTCTCTTTCCTTCTTATTCTCTCAGTTTCCTTTAAAATAAAGTGCATAAATTTCCTTCATTGTAACAAGTCCAAGAGAGTCTCTTGGACTTAGTTCTTTATTTGCTTTTCCTAAGTAATAATTTTGGTTATTTTTCAGCCATCCATTGCATTGCAAGTGAAGAGGCTAGAATTAGTTACCTAGTTTTATTTCAGTATTTCATTTACTTTCATTGCTTGCCCCATTACATCACTAGGAATAAAGTTGTGTGGCTAGGTTGAATCTTTTATTTTTATAAGGTTTGCCATCCATTGGTTGCAAGGAAGTTGGGTTCTCCCACCTTTGCAAGCAAAAGAGGAAGGGCTAGGAATAGTTTATTTCTTTGTTTTGCTTCTTTAATCTTTTCCCCACCCTTGCATTGCAAGTGGGTTGAGTGATTAGAATTAGTTTATATTTTGTTTCAATTTATTCTTTTGTGCTCACACCTTGCAAGTGAATTGGATTTGCCATCCTTGCAATATCGTGTTGGCTAGTATTGTTCGAAATTCTTTAATTCTTTATTTCAAAGTTAAATAAACATTGCCCCAATCTTTTCCCCGTATTCACTCCCCTTGTCGGTTTGCTCGACCCTGTGTGATAAGAAAGGGCAAAGATTTTTGTTGGCTAGATTAATAGGAACCCAACTTTTATCATGATAAGAAATTGAGAAAATAAAGGTTGACCTGTGGAGGTAGAGGCTGTTGGGAGCCTCGTGGCACTTATTGTCCTCCTGTTGAGCGCCCGACAATCTTTGGGATTGATTTGTGGAGCTATAAGAGAACTTTGTCTCCTCTTGTTGAACACCCAACAGTCTCTCTCAAATCTAAAGAGATAAGTGTTCGAGGTAGACACTTTTAGCTAGGATTTGCTTTTCTTCTTTCATCACACATAATTCCCCTATGCTAAAGTGAGACCTAAAATTAACTAAAATTTACAGGACCACTTGCAAAGCATTACACTCACTTGTTTCCTTGGAGCATTTAACTTGCAAAGACTTCAAGTTCTTCATTTAATTCAGTTTATTTTGCAGAAAGTTCTTTTCAATAATGTGAATGTGAATATTGATTACTTTGGAATGTGAATTGTTTAATTTTACTTGTATATCTGGTAATTCTAATCCCTTGGTTATCAAGTGTAGTTTCTTAAATCTGTGACTTTATAGCCCAAATAGAATAGGCACTGGTGTAGTGAATAATTGTTTAGTTCTTTCTTGTAACTTTATTCTTTTGAGTTTCAAAGCCAGGTTGAACTGTCATTGAATATTTTGCATATTTGCATGATTGCTTGTTGTTGAACTTAAATAAGCTTAATTAAGTTGGAAGTCCTAAAAACAGAAACCAATGTAAACTTAGTAAATAGGGATAACCCCCCTTGACCTTTGGGAGTTGGATCTAGACATAGGAGTTAGGAATCGGGGTGACAGTGGGTTTTAAACTCATAGTTGCCCCTCAAGAACACACCAAGTGGTTGGGAGACTTTTCTGTGGTTAAGTGTGTATTAGGCGGCAACATGTTGTTATAGTTCCTGTTGCCACAAAAGCTAGCACACCTAAATTGCAAGGTCTTTGCTAGGGTATAGCTATGTGCAACTATAGAAGTGTTGCCAATGTCACCTAGAGAACAATTTCCTTCAGTTTAGTGACTTGGATGAAGATCCAATTACAAGGGCACATTCACTAGGGTAACCAAGTATTTGATGATTTAACAATATTTAGAGTTACTTAGATTGCAAAACATCAACTATGAAAGTTGTGAAATGTCCTTGTTGTTGATTGACAAATGCCGCAATTTAAAGAAATTATGCAAATGCTTTTAATTTTTTTAGGAAAATAAATACTGTTAAACTAGCAACAACAAGGAAGGTCTTCCTGCATGCATGTGTTCTTGCATGCAAAAGACTTAAATTAGGAAACAAGTTGTATTTAATTTACTTTTCCTAAGTTTACTTTGGAAAATAAATTAAAGTGATCTAAATTAACTTTAGTGAAACACTAGTTAAAGTGAAAGTGAAATTAGGGTTTTTGCTTTACCTAAAGTTATAAAAGAGAGATCAATTGGTGGAGAGAACACACACACTTGTATTGAACAGAGACATGATATAGACAGGGAGAGAAATTCAAACAAAGGATTTAGCTAGAAAGACGAAAGAGCGAGCAGGAGGATCACTGAGCTTCACACAATTGAGCCGTACACTCACGCAAGAGGGTGTTGAGGTTTAGATGGGGTTTTTGCCCAGTGATTTTGGCGTGTAACTGCATTCGCCAAGTTTGGGTGAATTTGCAATATTGTAAACACTCCATATTTTCTCATAATAAAATCTATATTTGATTGCTACACCGGTTTTCCCATCTTGGTTTCTTCTGGGGTTTTCCATACCCAAAATAATAGTGTCAATATTGTGATGTGATGTTGTGATTTATTTCTTAGTTTTATATTCCGTTGCACACTGTAAAAGATATTCATGTGTGGTTATCAATAGAGATTTGCATGCATTGTTTAGCCCTAGTTTAAATATTAAAGGAAAATTTACATGGTATCGGAGCTCTGGTAAGCTAAAGCTAAGAGATTTGCAGCAGCAGTGATAAATTAGGGGCATATCTATTGAAGACACAAACTTAGATTGGAGATCTAGGGTTTGACAGGTAACACTTACTATGGCCATGCAGTTGAGAGTCGATGATAGACTCCAGGGTGCTCAGAACTTTTCGACATGGAAAGAAAGGATTAGAAGGATCCTGGACGTCTGTGATGCAGAGGAGCACATTGACTCCACGAAGGTTGCATCCACAGATCCGACAAATCTAGCAGCTTGGAAGAAGATTGATTCTAGAGCCATGCTGATTATCATGGATGGAGTGAAGGACCATATAGTCCCTCACCTTTCTGGTAAGAAGACCACATTATAGATGTGGAAAGCTTTGGAGACTCTATACCAAAGCAAGAATGAGAACCGGAAGATGGTGTTGCAAGAGAGGATGCGCAACACCAAGATGACCAAGGGAGAAGGAGTGGTGCCGTATCTCACGAGGCTCACACAGATCAAGGATGAGCTTGGAGCTGTTGGCCCTAAGACTGATGATGAGGAGCTAGTTCAGATAGCCCTCAATGGCTTCTCTAAGCCATGGGACACCTTTGTCAAAGATGTTGTGGCTAGGGAGAAGCTCCCTGATTGGCAGAGACTGTGGGATGACTTTGTGCAGGAGGAGAACTGCATGGGTCAAGGATCAGGCTCATCCAACAGTGCCCCACAGATGATTGATGAGGAGGCTCTAGCCCTTACAGGGAAGAGCAAGGGTAAGGCAAAGAGGAAGAAGGATGGTAAGAAGAACCGTGAGGTGTCAAAGGTCAAGTGTTTTATCTGCTACAAGCAGGGACACTTTGCCTCCCAATGCCGTAACAATAGGAAGAAGCTGGACCCTTCTGGAGAGAAGGGGTTGCTTGTTGGGTACAACGAGATATCGAAGGGATATACAGTTTACATTTCTGCTTTCAGAAGGATCATTGTGAGCAGGGTTGTCCAATTCGATGAGGACAAGGCCTTGTGGAGATCTTTAGACTTACCAGCAGAGCAACAACCAACATAGGAATCGGGGGTCAAGTTGGAGGAGCCAAATGTACAGGTACAGGTATAGACACAGAGCACGGGTTCTGGTGGTCAGAGGGAGTCAGGTGGACAGGATCTTACAATCATTGACTTGGAGGATGAGCTGCAGCAGGAGATGGATATCTAGCAGTCGCAACAAGTTGACACTAGGCCAAGGCCTAAGTGGTTTAGGTCCACAGTACAGGATTCCAGGCAGGTTGATCCTCCATAGAGATCCTTTAGACGGAGCGTACCACCAGAGAGGCTTAGTTAGATGGCACTAATGACAGAGTTGATTAACTCTAAACCTTCCAGCTTCGGTGAGACTGCACAACATGATGTGTGGCAGGAGGCTATGGTTGAGGAGTATGACTCCATTATGAAAAACCAGGTATGGGAGGTTGTGCCGGGCCACAAGGGAAAAAGGTGGTGGGATCTAGATGGATCTACAAGGTGAAGCATGCAGTAGATGGAAGGTTGGTTGAGGAGTATGACTCCATTATGAAAAACCAGGTATGGGAGGTTGTGTCGAGGCCACAAGGGAAAAAGGTGGTGGGATCTAGATGGATCTACAAGGTGAAGCATGCAGCAGATGGAAGCGTGGAGATGAGAGGATGATTGGAGACTGCAAGTCAAATCTTGCAGTGGAGTTTGAGATGAAAGACCTTGGGTTGATGCATTATTCTGGGCTTGGAGGTTTGGAAGAAAGATGGATGCTTCTTCATTGGACAGGGGAAGTATGCGGTTGAGATCTTGAAGAGATTCAGGATGGAGGACTGCAAGCCTATGGCCATACCTCTAGTTTCCAACTAGAGGAAGATTGATGCATCAGGGTCAGACGGATTTGATCCTATCTTGTATCGTCAGCTTATTGTATCACTTATGTATCATTTATGTATTTGGTCAACGTTAGACCAGACATCAGCTTTACAGTCAACTCTTTGAGTCTGTTCATGGTGGACCCTCAGAGAGTGCATTGGACAACTGTGAAGCACATACTTCGCTACATCAGAGGTACAATGGAGTATGGATTGGTTTATGAGTGCAGGGGGAGTGTACAGTTAGCAGTTTTCACAGATGCTGACTAGGCAGGATGTGTAGAGGGTCGGAAGAGTGCTTCAGGTTGCTGTTTCAGCATTGGGTCAGGGGTTGTCTCTTGGTTCAACAAGAAGTAGAAGTCAGTTGCATTGAGCTCGGCAGAGGCTAAGTACATGGCAACCAACATGACTGCTTGTGAGGGTATGTGGCTGAGGAAGTTACTCTCAAGGTTGTTCGAGTGTAAGCTAGAGGCTACAGTAGTTCATTGTGACAATCAAAGTGGCATCAAGCTATCTGAGAATCCAGTGTTCCATGACCGGAGCAAACACATAAACGTCTGGTACCACTTCTTCAGAGATTGTGTTCAGAGGGGAACCATTCGGTTGGAGTACATACAGACAGATGAGCAGGTGGTGGACATTTTCACCAAGGCACTTTGCAGACAGAGTTTTGTGAAGTTCAAGGATAAGTTGGGGTTGCTACCGAATCCCTTCCTCGTTGAGAGGGAGTGTTAAACTAGCAACAACAAGGAAGGTCTTCCTGCATGTAGACGACTTAAATTAGGAAACTAGTTGTATTTAACTTACTTTTCCTAAGTTTACTTTGGAAACTAAATTAAAGTGATCTAAATAAACTTTAGTGAAACACTAGTTAAAGTGAAAGTGAAATTAGGTTTTTCGCTTTACGTAAAGTTATAAAAGAGAGATCAATTGGTGGAGAGAACACACACACTTGTATTCCTACAGAGATAGGGAGAGAAAGTCAGACAAAGGATTTAGCTGGGAAGACGAAGGAGCGAGCAGCAGGATCAATGAGCTTCGTACAACTGGGATGTACACTCACGCAGAAGGGTGTGTTGTCCGTCGATTGCACACCAGCAGCATAAATCTTCCGAAAGCTGTCTCCTCACTTGAGAAAGTGGGAGAGGTGTGACCTTGGGGGCAAGCACAGAGCTAGGTACTGCACCTACTCCTAGCTCCTCCGTTTAGGCTAACTCCTAACGAAGCCAAGGGGGGTAGTCCCTAACAAAGAGTTTTCTATGGCTCAATGTTTTAAGTTAATTTTTAGATGTTTCGGATGCGGATGGGTGTTGTTTAGGAGTTATTGTGATTTAAAATGATTAATGTGATGAATTGAGCATAAGACAAAGCAATCCACGTTGCTATCACTGGAATTGAAAAATAGACAAATATTTGAGAACTTCACGAAATAGATAAAGCATTCACAGATATGATCTATAATCAAACATTCGATGGACAAATGGCCCAAAGTATCAACAATGTGTAAAAGATAAGACCAGTGCCTATGGAGTCAACTTATCAGAGATGCTTTGAATGTAAATATGATGTGAATCCCAAAAGATGCCAGTGAATGTGAGGTTTTGCAAGTGCTCTTGGTAAGTTTTAAGAGTTTTTACTTGTGATCTTCGCTTATGGTAGCTGGATGTCCTAACCGGTAATACCTTCAGTGGCTCCGTTCGAAGACATGACGAACCTGTCTGGGGTCAAAGGTAAGTGTTCAATAACTTAATTACCAGTGCCCAGATTAGGTAGCCTGGCGTCCACACTTGGAATTTGCCCACATGCCTCGGTATTTATCGAACAACGCTGGTGCGTTGGTTACGGGGAAAAGTTTTAGTTAAGTTCCTCTTGTGGGGTTTAGAGATCCAATGCCGTTTTTGGGTATTCCGATCTAGGATCGGTCAGAGCATACTCCGGCAAGGAGGAAAGGGGGTTAATTAATTAAAAGTGGTGTGAGTTGCGAATTTATTTAAGTTAATTAATTAAAACTCTCCGATAGAGAGTGCTCTTGACCTTGTCTTATGACCATGGTTCAAGAGACTTAGCTAATCTATATGAAGCTAATGCAAGGATTATGCAAATATAAAATGCTCTCCGATAGAGAGTGCTCTTGACTTGTGTTCTTGCAAGTTCAAGAGTCTTACTTATGGATTATTAATTGATTAAACAAGCACAAGATGATATTAGTTGCTTAAACTCTCCGATAGAGATCCCTCTTGATCCACCTTATGGTGAGATTCAAGAGATTTAAGTAGTTGATTAATCTTAGAAAGATAAACAATTTAAAAGAGTAATCAACTTAATTAAAGAATTAGAGGTGATGGATTAACAACTAATATTCTAAGCATAAGATGCAAATGATGATGAAAACAAGCACATCTAATCTAAGCATATGAAAGATGGACACAACACAATCCTCCCCAAATGGGGGAGGATGGGAGTGGGGACTTAAAAACCCCACTAAAAAACAAGATCTTTATTAAAATTTATACAATATGCCTTAAGGATTTTAATCCTTGAAAGGACTTTTCAGAAGAAAGTAAAACAACTCTACTGATATTAAGACTTGTGTAAAAAAGGAGAATGCTTTTACTTTTACTTAGAATATTTCTAAAACCTGTGAAAAGGGAAAAGAGAAGAAGTTTGAAAAAGAGCCAAAAGGGGAAAGAAAAAGAGGGCTGAAACAAAAGAAGATGAGGGAGAGAAGGCAAGAAAACAAAGAGAAGGTCAAAACCAAAGAAAGGGAGGGAATAGGGTAGCCAACTAAGAAGCTAAGGGATAAACAAAATTGAAGAAAACGGGACAGTGAACCATGAAATAAGTGGCTGTCATAAAAAGTGCAAAATGGGATAGCGAACAACGAAATAAGTGGCTGTCATGAAAAGTGCAAAATAGGACAGTGAACAAAAAGTAAAAGAAATGGCCAAAAACAAGGTTAAAGGAAGCCCAAAAACTAGGGCAAAAAGAGGCAAACAAGGGAAGAAAGCTAGGGCACACTAGTGCTGTCCAAAAAAGAGGAAGAGGATGGTAAAAGAGAGAAAAAACGGGGCAGCAATGAAGAAAAAGTGAGAAAAGACAAACAAGTCAAGGAGGAAAGGGGCTAACAAGCAAGGAAACAAAAGAAGTCAAAGAGCAAAGGGAGAACTAGAGGAAGAAAGTTCGGTAACCAAGAAAGTGTTTAAATTTATGAAAGAATTTGAGATGGAACTTTGGAGGAAGATCTCCTTGTCTTTTCTTCTTGGAAAAAACCAAACTCTCTGTAGGTCCTGAAAGTCAACAATGTTAGAAGGTTCTTATGATGATGGAGATGAGTTTGATGCAGCTGAGCTCGCACCCTTCTCCAAATGGCGAGATCTGTAAAGAAAATCCAACTTGATACCTAGTGAGATCAAACAATAAAAACTAGTATGCTAGGAATATGCAAATCAAGATCAATACTTCATATAACTGAATATTTGTACCCATCTAGATTTTGATAAACTTTGCATAATAAACCAACTTGACAGCAGCAAATGGTAAATCTTATGTTCTAATAATAGACTTCTAAAGCTAGTTGTTTGATTCAAGTCATAAATAACAAATTGAAAGCATGGAAAGAGATCACCTCATACAACACATCCACCAATGAAGAGACAATCCTGTAGACCTCCAAAGTCGAAAAGCTTTATTCAATAATATAATGATTACAATTTTTGTAGAGTTTCTATGCCCAAAAGTCCCTGCTAATAGAGCTGAAAGAGCCTCTATTTAACAAATGAGAGAGTGCTAAAACCCTAAAACCAAAAAACCAACCCTAACCAGCTTAGCCACCTAACAAAGAGCCCAGACCTAAACCGGAGAACCGGGAGTGAGGGGAGGCCTCCACCCAGGCAAGGTGCCCCCACTCCAAACCTGTGCACTGAAAACAAGCCAAATATGAGGCCACACGTGTGAGTCTGGATGTAGGTAAGCTCATCCTTTAGGTCTGGCAGGAGCCTGAGCTAGGTTTGGGATGCCCACTGATGGTGTAAGCTTCAGTCTTCACCTCGATCAAATCACCGGACCAATGAGAGCTCTCCATCTCATCTTTAGCTGGAGATGACATGTCTGATAACTGATAATAAATTAATTGCTTTTTTAATGATGACTGAAGCTGAGTTATGATAACTTTAATCATCATAAATGTTCCATGAGATGTCATTTAGCCTTTTATTTTACTGAATTTGGATTAATTTGGAGAGTTTTAGTTTTCTCCAAAATAATCATTTTTTAATAAAAATAATTTTTTTATTAAAAATAATTTTTTTACTCAAAACTGACTTTTTTCGAGTAAAAAGGCATTATGTGTCCGATTGTTGATCTGAAAGTTGGCTCTGACTGGCTGGCTGATCAAGAATGATTTTTGGCTTAAGGTTAGAGCCATCAATCACTGAATTCTGAGTCCGGATCACGAACGGGTTTTTTCTATTTAATTTATGGAAAAATTAACCCAAAAAACTTAAGAAAAGTAATTAAAAATTAAAAAATTAAAAAAAATATTTTTTCACAGTTCGAAAAAGATTTTTTCGAAATTTTTTTATGTATCTAGATGACTTAGGACATGACCACGATCTATCTAAATAATGACTAGTAGGCTTATAACACTCAGTTGGGCTCTAATAACCCCCCAAGGCCCAGAATTCAACATCTGGCATTCCAGCTTTGGAGGAAGCAGGAGAAAACCTCGTCAATTATACTTGGCTGAAGGCAAAGCATAATTGTCAGGGGCAAAAAACTCCCTGGAATACCCTATTTGCGATTCTACGTCTTAGGAGATCGAACCACTCAAAAATATCCTACTAGCACATTTTATTACAAACCCCGCGGGGCCATGGTCAAAATTATTCAAATAAAAAAGTGACCAACCAATATTGGCTAGACAAGCAGACAGATCAACTGATACACTGGAATCAGATTTTGAACAAGTCTGTCAACCGACGGCTCCTCAGGTAACCCAACTTTGGTACAAAAAAGTTGGTAACAGGATGTTGAGGTTTAGCTGGGGTTTTTGCCCAATGATTCTGCCATGTAAATGCATTCGCCAGGTTTGGGTGAATTTGTAGTATTGTAAGCGCTCCATATTTTCTCATAATAAAATCTATATTTGACTGCTGCATCGGTTTTCCCATCTTGGGTTTTTCCGGGGGTTTCCATACCCAAAATAATAGTGTCAATATTGTGATGTGGTGTTGTGATTTATTTCTCAGTTTTATATTCCACTGCATACTGTAAAAGATATTCATGTGTGGTTATCAGTAGAGATTTGCATGCACTGTTTAGCCCTAGTTTGAATAGTAAAGGAAAATTTACAGATACTTGCCCATTAGAACATTGCACATTAATTCTAGATTTGTAAAGAGAGCCACAATAACCAAATAAAAGTAAATCTTTAGAGCTATTGCGGCTGAATTGCTTTAACCAAATAATGTGAGAAGAAATGTAAAGCAATAAATTCCAAATGTTAAACTAGATTTATGATTTATGATGTTGTGAAAGTGCAAGAGAAAGTAATATGTATTAAGAGTGCTTGATCTTTCAAATCTTGAATAGCATATTGAAATAAAAGATGGTTAAACCCTTAAAAATATGCGAAAGTGAAACGTGGATGAAACAATGGATTGCTAATAATTATATGTTTCACAATGAGTTGGGCATTCTAAATCAACAAGTAATGTATTATGTGATTGTGAAAGTGAATTATAAGTAATTGAGATTTATCGAAATGTGCAAAGGTTTAGCCATTCATTGCTTTCATGTTAAGTTGTAATCTTTAATTGCTTCTGTTACTCAAATGCGGTGAAAAAAGAATATCGGCTTTGAGCATCCCCCATGATTTATATGTATTCTTAGGACTCTCATGCTAAGGAAAAATACTTACAAATGATAAATTCAAAAGTTACCTTCCTTTTTATTAGTATCTTGTTTGTAATTCATATAAAGGACTTGATGTCTTTTGCAGTACATCTATGCACGACCTTCTACTCTGAAGTGGGGTGCAATATTTTAATTTTCTTGTTAGTTGCCTATAGTTTTAGGTGATGTCCATAATTAATGATTCACAAGCTGTCACTTTTGTAGGAATTGGATATAATGGGTTTCCTAGAGGTTGTTCTGATGACTCACTTCCTTGGGCTAAGGTTGGTCTCAGACTCTAGTTTCATTTTTCCCCATTTTTCCATCCTCAATTCACTAAATAATTTTGGAAATAATTTAAATCTTAACTTCTGCCTTGTTCTAGAAATCTATCAGTGGAGATCCATTATTGACAAAGTATCCGTGAGTGAAATTCCTAACTTTACTATTAAATTAGCATTTAGGTAGAATGCATGCATTGGTTTCTATATTGCCATGTTCTACTTAATTTTATTTTGCATGCAAGTGAATTGTAGAATCCATTTTGGCCTCTATGGTTTGCTCGCTGAATATATAAGCTTTTTGAATTAGTTTTGGTTAGTCTGGTTAGCCCATAAAATTGCATTGCATGGGTCAATTTCTTAGGGTCTCAAAGAAATGTTTGGCAAAATTTGGCTTTCGAGTAAAAGATTCCCAAGAAGTCTTTTCAGATTTTTGTGAAAATATTACTTACCACGTGATTTATCATGCTAAGAAGATCTCGTAGGTCAAGCTTGGCTCTTTGGTTAGCTTTCAAGAGGGCTGGGTGTGCATTTTAGCATCACTGCCCTATTTTTGTTGCATGAAAATTGCATTTTCCAAGCTTGGAGGACATTTGGAGGCAGAAGGCATCATTTCATTTTAAAATATTTGCAGGGTGTTACCTCCCTCATTTGCATGGGTGTTCACTTGGAGGTTTTCTGGTCTGCTCTGAGGGGTTTGTCAGCATTTCTGGGCCTTTTTCACCTACTGGAAGCATCAACATTCAGTTCTGGGCATGTTTAGCCATAAACCATTGATGGGGATACACCAGAAATGTGTTCTGGAATAAATAAGACAGGTTTCAGCAGCAGGGGGGCATAAAATTGTTGAATTTTTAATACACACGAGGTTTCTTGAGTTTACAGTCAGCAGAGATAAAGTATTATACATGAAAGGAATGTGGCACATTGAAGATTTTTTCTTGGAATTATGAAAGCTCCTCATCCAATGCAGCTTTGTGAGACCTGTGCAAAGTAAAATGTGCAGTGTAGCCACAGATTCTGAGATTAATGAGTTTTCATAAACAGTGACCCAGCTTGTGACAGCATAACTGATAGAAGTCATTTTCATCTTCTGTATCTGAGCTCCACTATATAAAAGGATCCCGGGACCATATAAGAGGTAATGGGCTGACGGGAGTTATTGTCCCATGCCATTGGTGAGGATGGTTTCCCTATGAGGTTTATCATAAGAGCAGTCTGGATTGTATGAGGTCATTCAAAAGGTCGATTCTCCACTCCTGGGCATCCTAAAGCACATGAGTAGCCACATTTGAAAGGAAGTGTTGTTATCTTCAGGATTGTTCAAACAAATAAGCCTATATCAGCGGACAAGATTGGTTTGGGACTTCTTTTATCTCTATCTGTCATTATTTTGAGGCTGATAATTCATCCAGTGCATACCTATACAGTGACAGCAAGTTTGAATGTTTGCACAGGATATAAGGAAAATGCTTATCATGATGAATTGACTAAGGACAAATTGCAGACTGCACAAATGCTCCTGTAAACGACTATTTCTAGCACCGTCAAATTTTGTCAGAAGCAAGGTAGTTAGATTCTTCAAATGGTGATATAGATCTGAAGTTGAGGGCCAGTCAACAAATGACGGGGTAGTGAAACATTTCCAGATATGTTACCAGGGGTTACAGAGAACTAACTGAGGCAATCACTGCAGCTCTGTATTTAAAAAAACTGTTTATGCACAACCTAGCAGTCTAAGGATTGGCAAGATAATTGACTGCTAAACTAGAACAACTATGGATTACCTTCTCAACGTGTCACTAGCGGAAGGAAATCCTCTTTTAGGTTTCCTAGGTTCAATAGTCAACGACCCTAGACTAACCAAGGGAGAGACCCTAGCCCAGCTTTTTCTAAGGCTAACTAGGATGATTATCTAACTAACCCCAAATACAGGTCTAGCTCTATATTTTTATGATGATGTGTCAAATTAGGATATTCAATCAAACAAATAAGATACAATTCAATTTCTAGTAAAATATAGTTATACTATGAGCAAATAAAATATATGATACAATGAAATAACAACATTCACATTTAAAAAAAAGACAATTTGAGCTTCTTGAAGTAAATGACCCCAAAACAAAGGCATAAAAATCACAGGGATTGTCAAGCTACTATAGCCTTTCAATTCACCCGCGAGATCCAATGATGATGCTCGGCCTAATCTTTCAGAGCACTAACCAAGGAGGCTCAATTGTGCCCTTTGTCACACCACCCGATCTTTCAGATGCATGAAGAGTAATATTCCTGAATGTTGTGTTTGATGCACTATAGTAACATGATGGCCAATAGGTTGGTTTTGGGATGCCTATGGGTTCCCTGATATACACAAGGTATGTGGTGTCCAACTCTGTGCTCAGTGCTATCTAATATGGTACTACTTGAAGAGGGGTACTAGACTGGAGTCAAAGGGGATGTCCACCATATTGCACTTAACGAGGATGCAAGGAGACGTGTCCGAAAGATGATCACTGTCTACTATGGTTCCCCTAAACCGCTTTTTTATGCACTGAATGGTAGCTTCTGAAAATCTTTAATGATGCTGGCACATGTCTTCTACCCAAGAATCCTAGATGTCATTAAGCTGCATATAGTATATACACATAACAATGTATAATTTGCATTCAACTATAACTCGTAGCATTAATCAAATCACCATCAACAAGATCTGAAAGTAATAATTACTTACAATGGTAATCCAGTAAATCAACTTGAACAATAAGTAAACCACTTAAGATGTCCTTAGCAAACCAACATGTGTCAATTGCTCAAGTTCATGGCCATCAAGTTAGCAAGGTATTCATATCATTATTATAGCAAACTTTTCACTAATGTAGAACAAGCGTTAAGTTACCAAATTCATGTGAAGGCTAGATCTAATGTCATGAATTAGTCATAGGTTTATTATGACCAAACCGTTATGGCATTAATATAAAATTATGATTAAGACTTTTACTTGCAATTCACTTTCTAGTCATGAAATAATAACCCAATCTTAGATTTTAATGTCACATTCAATGTTAGGCTAGGATGAGTATACCATTAAGCGATTATGCTAAGTTCCTAGATTCTTAGACCATTAAGGCTTCAAAACTTGTAAAGCAACAACATCAACTGCTAATCAAAACTAAATTTGCAAGTACTAATTGCTAGGGTTGTCTTGAGTTGAGATTTGAACACTTGCATAAAACCAAACTTGTCATTGAAAGAGCGAGTTGTTTAGAGTTAGACTGTTTATGGCATCACTTTTATAGGTTAATTGACTGTCCTCTATAGATCATGAAACATTCTCAATGATAGCAAAGTATTAGCAACATTACGACAGATATGAAAACCACTACCAACCATCAAGTGCTCCTTAAAGTTATCAGATCTGGAGTATCTTATCTGCAGTTATGAAGAGGCAAGTAACAGCCAACCAAACTCATAATAAATGTACCAAACTTTGATTTGGAACTGCAGATTGAAATGTGATATTGATCTACAGTATGATCCTTTATATTACTTCGAGGTTTGATTGCAATATGAAGTTGTGTTCTGATATATTTGGCTGCCTGAGATGACAGTATATATATGGTGGTGACAACAGTGATCAACAAGTACTCTAAGTACGCTAAATTGATCTTAATATTTAACTAGATTACTTCAACATAAATCAGTGACCAAGTGGCAAGTAATAAGATGGACATACTTAGATTTTTCTCAGGAAATATATATATCACAATGATTAGATTTTCATTAATAGGGTCACAGTATACTTGCAATATCTCAGATTGGTAGTTTGCCAACAACCTTGCAAGATAAAACAATGGAGAAATGTTACAAGAGTGCAATAATCAAAGTGGTATGACCCCCTTTTAGAATATACTTGTTCAAATGTTATTGCACTTGTATCCAAAGTATGGCAGTGACTATGGTTTTATTGCCAAGGTACCAAAGGACAAAGATGACACTCTAGTCAAACAACAACTAGAAGAGAGATGCGTTGAGCTTATGACAGCCAATAAAATGCCGATTTGTTCAAAGGTATTACAGAAATATGTTAATCAAAACCAACTTGGATTCTAAGATATGTTTGTTGGACAAATGTTGTCATTGATGTCAATATGGCTGAGATAATGTATTAAATGACATGGCGGATGATGTGGCAGATGACGTGGCAGATGATGTGGAAGATGACATGGCAGATGATGTGCAAGTAAGAAATAGTGTTGATGTGGTAGTGGGGAGCAGAGTTGAGGTGGAGATTCCTCTTTAAAATGAGGCTCAATCTCTTTTTAAAGAAGAAGAGAAAAAAATCCCCAGCTCTAAAAAGATAGTGGGTTAAGATCTTCATTTGATTCTCACCTTTTACATCAATGGCTGAGATTAATTTCTGTCTGCTGAGTTTTACATGCTGAAAATTGCTCCTTTTTGAGTGGGGTGCACGTCTCCAAGTGGAAACAAGTGGGGAGAAAAGTGATGAATCAATACATGAAAATGCTGAGATAGCTCACCAAGAAGACATCCTTGCAGAGTTAGCTGAATTGGATGGCTGGGATGTAGAAAGATGAACTGGAAAATGAGAGGTGTGTCCCCTTCAGAGAGAGAATGCACTCCCCTTCGAGAGAACAAGCTGAATGGGTCCCAAAACCAAGTGGGGTTTGCCAAGTAATCGCTGATTTGTCATTATATTCACATTTGAGGAGATGCACTTCATTATTTGCTGAATTACAATTTCTCGCTACCGTTTAAATTGTTCACAGCCATACTGTGGATAGGCCTTGATGTGAGATCTGGATTGGAGATCTTTGTGAAGTGTGGACAGCGCTCTGAAGCCTCATTTGATTGATAGTTGAGGCTCTGGTCACTATTTGTCTGTCTCTTGGTGCATTGAGTAGAAGAGAGCATTGCTAAAAAGAAAGTGATGCGATGAGTGGAGGTTGGTCTCTGAGGTGGTTGGATGGAACGAGCGCAGAGTCAGAGGGCCTCCTGCATGTAAAAAGTCAAACATCTTTGATCTGGAAATCTGAAGAAGTTGGAGAGGGTTTGTTACTTCCTAAATAGGCAATGGAACCTCCCTTGGATGTCATAGTAGATGGGACAATGGAAGATGAAGTGCTCCTCATCCTTAACCTCCTAAAGGTGGCAGAGCTGGCATATCTTGCCCTATCGATTGATCTAGTGGTTGGTCTCTACCTGTATCCTATGTGAGAGAACACTAAATTGGACCAGAGGAATGCATCGAGCATGCATCCTGTTGGTTAAAATTAATGTTACTTAATTCACCTTGATTTAATTGTCAACCGGAGGACGTAAACTTTGAGCTGCTACACTATATGTGCATGCAAGGTAGTTTTAATGCTCGTGCTGATAGGAATTCTAGTCTACTTTCAAACGAGAATGAAATAGATGAAACTATCACTGTCCTGGATGATCTATGCTAAGGACTCATAGGTCTGTTCTAAAACAAAAGGAAATCAATCTACTGACTGTCAAACTCAAGATAGCCTACAGCAATCTGCAGCAATATGAAACTACAGTAATTTCCAAAACAATACTAATCTTCCAGGGAAACACTAATCTACAGCAATATTCCAAAGTAATCTAAAATCTCTACAGCAATCTTAAGCTATAGTAACTAAGGTTTACTTTCAAAACAAACAGCCTACTAAGGGAAGAAATTACCTGTCAAATGAGTATGCTCAGTCGATCTCAACAACCTTGTTTTATATCTAAACTCCAATTATTAACTCTACCAAATCTAATGCTTAGATCCACAAAAACATTTCTAGAATCATTGCTAAAGTAAAACCTATGACCTCTTGACTCTCAATTGTCAATACACAGCCTATCAAAAGAAAGCTTGGCTTGTTGTTGTTATCTCAATATACTCTGCTTATGGTTTGTGCATACAAATGCACACAAGAGAACGCCAAAGTTATTCAGATAATGTTCACCAATAAATATTAGAGCTGTGCAGGAAAACATTCACTTGTTCTGGTCCATATATATATACCATGAAACTAATGTTGATGCTAGGAAACAATATTATGAACTAGGGCTCTGTCCCAAACTTCATTCAATAACAAACAGCACAACTTCAGCTCCTATCTAATCACTCACTCAAAAAGATTATTTAACAAACCCTAGGTGCTCTGTGAACTAAAGTCTTAAACTCTCTGCTAGCTTTACAAATACTACAAATGCTGTTCACAACATAATAAAAGCACCCTACAGTCTTGCAAATTCGATGAACAAAAGGAATTATAAACCAATCCTATAACCATTCAATGATCACTTTAATGTTGGCAGCGAAGGAAAGGTGAAATTTCGATCTACTCTCAATCTCGTTCAATCGATTATATAATAAATCAAATTAAAGTTATCACACAGTTCATCATTGCTGGAATCATTAATAAGCAACTCACACTAAAAACCAAAAGAGATTTTAAATACAGAGCACTCCTGAAACTATTCTTGCGCTAGATCAAATGTAAGTGAGATTAACTAATGACCTGCAGGTATACATTCGATTTCAATTCATAGATGAGCAAAACCATTAATATTTCTGAAAACACTGTCAAAAGAAGAAAACGTTACTCTGCTACTGTAAAATGCACAATACTAAAATACCAGGGATTGGTGTTGAAGGGGGCCCTACCTTCAACGCCTTCCAGTCTTAAGTCAAAACTTTAAAGGAGATAAACGCTGGTTATATTGATGAAATAAAGTGTTACAGTCTTCTCTGAGTATTCCCTTTACTTAGGGTTTCAAGAGTCATTTTATACTGAAAATACAAAATAAAATCAACCGTGAAATAAGGGTCGATACAGCTAACAACCCTACAGCTATCTCGGCATATCTGAGCCAAAGATGGGAGCTCGAATCCCCTGAAATCCACATAATACTAAGGAGGGAAAACAACAGCTGCTCAAACACTGGACATCCCTGAAACAACACCTGAAAAATTTGCATAGATATCTGGAAGGCGATGAAAGTTCAAGAGACATCCCAAATGTGGACAGAATCCCCAAATCGCAGGTTCAGCTAGCAGAAATCGCCCTTGGAGCGCCGAGACCACTGCACGAAGGAAACAACGACCCATAAGTTGACCAAATATTTAAATGGAGGTTTAAAAGCCCAATTTTATACATAAAACAAGGTAAAGTAAGAAATAAGTAATTAAAAATCACTTACCAAGCCTTATCAACGTTGGTCTCCTCAAAAGCATGACCATGTACAAATCAACATTAATAAAACTGACTATTATGTGGTTTCATAAGATTTAGGCTAGAAAATGTTGTAGTGGACAGTCAAAATAGGAGACCAACACATCCAATGGAGGAGGGTGTATCGTAGTTGAACAATGAGCTTTTCTCTCATCTCCAGAAAATGCTCAACATAGAAGGCCATCTTTGGGCGTAGCGCACCTTGAGGGTTAACCCAAGTAGTTTGGATAAATTGCTTGTAAATGTCGTCCCTAATGATTTGATTTATCTCTTGTTTGGTAGGGAGAAGGTTGCTAGAAGCATTTAGGGAATATATGAATGGAGGGAGATGATCCATCTGAATGAAAATTTTTGTAACCCCAACCTAGTTTCAATTTCAGTTTACTGCATATGGTTTAATGCCCAAACCCTAGTATGCATGTTCATATAAAAATTAAATTTTTTAACTTGAAAACTTGAAACACATGAGATAATTTCAACTTTTGCAAACTCAGAAATTTATGGCAACCTGCGTTTTCCTACTTCGAAAATTATGACAGCCAACACATGAAATTTATGACTTAAGATTTTGACCAATAAGGTCCAAGAAAAACCCGGAAGGGAAAACCTGTTTTTCAGATAGAATTTTATTTCTTAAAGCAAACTAAACAAAACTTACAACAGTACTTATCTCAACCAAAACGCCTTTAAATTTGTGTCAAACAATCACTGAATGACTTGTTGAGACTTTTCAGAGTTCATCTTGAAATCTGTGCCCATCAAACAGCTGTACGATCCACACGTGCGACCTTGCAAAACATGCAAGAAAATACCTATACGGCCTGCTGTACGGAGAACAATAAATACAATATACGATCTACAATAAATGTTGTACGACCACCTTGAAATTTGTGTAGATCTCAGTCTGTATGGGCTGCAATAAATGCAACAATAGTCTGCCTCGAAATTCGTGCTTGTACTTCCTGTTTACTGCTGTACGATCACCTTGGAATTTGTGCTATACGGTGTCATTTATTGCTGATGTACGGTCATGCCTTGAAAAACGTGCCCAACATTTAGCTCTTCCTCAACCTTGGAATTTGTGCAAGGCTTTTTCTCTCTCAGTCTTCTCTCTTGCTTTTCTCTTTTTCCAAAAATCTCTTTTGTGAAAGTGAACAATGATCTCTCTCATGCCTTTCCCTATCCTTTTTGTTTGAGTAACCGCCATGTCAAAATAAATGGCTTAGATTAAAAATCAACTAAATGAGATCTAGGGCCATAATGAAAACTCACTTTTTCTCATTATAAGCATTTACTCACTTTTAAATATTAAATGAGTCGTTTAATACTCACCCACTTTTTTCTAAATTCTCATAAAGTCACTTTTTAAAATTTAATGACTCAAACTCACTTTATAAATAAAGTCATTCTCACTTTAAAAAAGTGAGAGGGACCACAACTTTTAAGTGTCCATGTCCACCCCAAGGCATCACAAGGTGGATAAACATTTCCTTAGTAAAATTTCAACACTCCCTTTTATCGAGGAAAGTGTTCTTCACCACCCCTATCTTGTCTCTGAAATGAATATGCTTCCCTCTTCCCAAAGACTTCGTGAGAATGTTTGCTACCTGCTCATCAGTAGAAATGTGCTACAACTCCACAGCGCCTCTCTGAACCTAGTCTTTAATGAAGTGATATTTGATCTCAATATGCTTTTATCTGTCATGAAACACTGGATTCTCAGAGAGCTTGTTGCAACTCTGGTTATCACAATGTATAATAGTAGGCCTCAACTCCTGACCAAATAAGTCTACCATCAACTTGCGAATTCACAATGCCTCGCAATTAGCCTGACTGGATGCTATGTAGTCAACCGCTGCAGAACTCAAAGCAACAGACTTTTGCTTCCGATTGAACCACGACACAACTGTCGAGCCCAAATTGAAACAACAACTGAAAGTTCTCTTCCAGTACGAAGCATTGCCTGCCCAATTTGAATCAGTGAAACCAACCAAGCCCACTCCATTCGACCTCATGTAGTCTAGACCATAGTCTACTGCCCCAGCAAGGTATTTCAAAATGTGTTTTGTGGCTGTCCAGTGCACTCTTCTGGAATCCACCATGAAGTGACTAAGAGTGTTCAATACAAAACTCATATCTGGTGTTGACCAGACACGCCAATGAACCAATAAGCTGACGATACAAGGTGGGATCCACCAACTCTCCCTCAAGAGCATGAAGCTTCTTCCAGTTGGTGATCATGGGCGTGGACATGGGCCTGCACTCCTCCATCCGACTCTTCAGAACATCTGCAACATATTCTCGTTCCCCCAGGAAAACATGTCCATCCTCCTGCCACACCTCCATGCCCAAGTAGTAATGCATCAACCCAAGGTTTGTCATCTCAAACTTTGAAGCAAGATCTTTGTTGCATGCTTCAATCAGGCGCTCTCCTCCTGTGATGAACAAATCATCAACATATAGCAGAAGAATGAGCGGATCACCTCCAACTACAATGAAGTATAGGTTGGGATCAACCTCACTCTTCTGAAACCTAATTAAAGAGAAATATGAGTCAATCCTCGAGTACCAAGCCTGAGGGGCTTTCTTCAGACTATACAAGGCCTTTTTCAGCCTGCACACATGAGACTCCCTCATGAATATCAAAGCCCTGTGGCTACTCTAGATATACCTCCTCTTATAGAAGATCGCTGAGAAAAGCGGTCTTCACATCCATCTAATGAATCCTCCAACCCATCTTTGCAACAATGGAGATAACTACTCTGATCGAAGAAAATATGCAACTGGGTTAAATGTATCATCATAATCAACTCCCTCTACCTATGAGAAGCCACGCACTACAAATAGAGCTTTGTACTTCTCGATGTTGCCATCTGCAACATTCTTGATTTTATAGAGCCACTTGGAAGGCCTTTTTCAGCCTGCACACATGAGACTCCTGTTGATTAATTTGTCATTGATGCCAACAGTGTATGGTCATTGTTGCCAACTATTGAGTCCTTGGTGCCCCTTGTGGAGCCCCTGAGGGTTAGTGTTTAGTTTGTGGTTGTTTTGTGCAAGAGGAGCCCTTTTGACCTTGTCCAAGCCCAAGCTTGAAGCCCTTGGAGGCCTTGGAACAATGACAAAAGCCCTGGTTACCCATTGACTTGCTCAAGTGCCCCTAAGTTGTATCTTGGTCCCATTTGAGTCCATTGTCGAGTTCCTTACTCATGGTTGATATTTGGTTACTAGTCTTTGTGCTACTTGTTATGCTTGTACTTGTCTTCGTCTCTTGATTGGTTGTTGGATGGATGATGTGGCTCATGTGTGTAAAGTATTTGATGTGTTGATGGTGAATCCCGTTGCTTGCGTTGGATGGTCTTGAGGTTGTTAAGTTCTTGTGAGGTCCTTGAGTCCACAATCTTAGATCTTGATACTCTTGCATGTGGAGACTTAGGTGTTGGAACCCACACTGATGGTGGTATATTGGAACCCATTCTTATGGGGTCCTTGGGGTCCTTGAAAGTTTAAGTCTTGAACCCACATAAATGTTTTGATGTCCCTTGGACGCTATATGGTCATTGCCATGTAGTAGCCTTATGATCATGCATATGAAGCCCATAAGGTGTTGCAAACTAGTGGTGAGGTCTTTGTACCCCTCTTTTGGGGTGTTGGTACTCTTATAGTGATGGAGATATTTAGTGGAACCATTGGATATGTTTTTAATGATATGGAGACCTTGAACCATGATGATGTATGGTCCTATTTGTGGTTATATGGATATTTGGATTTAGATGGAGGTAGAGCCCATGGACGTGCCTTGATATGTTGAAGAAGACTTTGAAACTCTTGTAGTTGTTGGTATGGTCTTTTGCACCCTCATGTGTGGGGTCTTTGACATCCTGAACAAATTGAGAATTTTAAGGGTATTGGACCATGGGATTGCAAATAAACCCATCATGGGGAGATAGCCCTTGCCGTTCCATTTCCAACAGTAGGTGGCACGTCACGTGGCTCCTTACGGTTGAAGAGATATGAATTTTTGAAGTTGGGGTACCCCACCTTTTTGGGTGAGCCGACTAAACAAAATAGAATTTAATTATTTGTAATTTTGAATTGCATGTCGGCTCAAGGTAATTCTTTTTCTCTACAACCCATATAAATAGAATATCAAGCATTTCATTTTTTCATCACCACTTCTCTTATGAATTTTGCACATTTTGGAGAAAAGTGCGAAATTGTGTGACAGAAAAATTTCTGGCCATCTTCACTAAAATAGGCATAACTTTCTCATACGAAATCGGAATTACAATTTTTTTGGCTCGTTGGAAAGCTTGTTACGAGGGCTATGTGATGACAGGATATAGAGTTTCTTTTGGGTTTTCTACTTTTTCTCCATCTTGTTATCTTCAATAAGGTATGGTTCGTGCTTCATGGTTTCTCTTGTAATGGCACATGTCTCTCATGGATAGAGTTCATCTTTGATCTTAGTATGTGAGGCTAGATATTGGTATACCTCTTTAAAGTCATTCAATATGTTATGGAAGCTATGGTGATGGTTTTCTTGGCATATACCTTGATGTGATATTGATATAGATCTTGATGATTACCTTGGATAGATCTTGGTGATTATCTTGATTGTTGTATAAGTGTAGTATTGAATGAGAAGTTGACATGTAAGTATTAGCTATTGTGAGTTATTTATTTGATCAACCTAAACGTTTTCTTTGAAAACTAGTTTTACAAGTGTTGATCATTGTCTCTTTGACCTGAGTGGAGTTGGATTGTTAATGACAACCTTTGATAGTGTTGGAAGTGATTATTTGCTTCTATCTAAGAGTTTCTGATATTGATTGATTTTGACATAGTTGGTTAAGTCTTTTATCTTATTGGTTGAGGTTATTTGGTTGAAGTATATCATGTTTAACTGTCAAGTATTCCTTGACTGTGATTGAGGTTGGTTATGGTGTCATTGAGTTGAGTGTGTTTGGAAAAAGTTTGGTTGGCAGTATGTGAAGTCTCTTGGTTGCTCAAATGTGTCTTTTACTTGATGAACTAGGCCAAGTAAGAAGGGTTGGTTGACTATCAAAGCACTTGATTAGGTTAACACAAATATATGATTGATTTGGCACAGGTACACAAGCATCTTGGTACAGTTGAGAAAGATTGGCACAAGTTGCCTTATGTGTAGTTGGTTTGACTCAGATTGGATGAGTTGTATGAGCAGTTGGTTTGACCTAGGTGGACTGAGTTTGGTGTGCAGACTCAGATTGACTGAGTTGGTTGATTTGAGAAACAGATTGATTGGTATAGGTTGATTGTACATGTTGATGAGTATTGTGATACAGTGGACAGTGATCAGTTGATGAGTAGTGATCAGATAATGAGCAGTGGCTAGTAGTGGCAGTTGTTGTGCAGTGTGGTATAGGTTGTGCAGTGTGGTACAGATTGTGCAGTGTAGCACAAGTGTTGATTAACATGTCCGCAGGATCAGTGCGGTTGTGGTTCAGCTGTTTCTATCTTCATATCAGGGTGGCAGGACGGGGCAAGGAAAAGGAGGTCGTAGCCTCCTTCCGGTTGAAACTGAAAAACTAGGGAGTGGTAGCTTCATTCAGGTCGTAGCCTGTAAATCAGGGGGTCGTAGCCTCCTTCTAGTTGAAGCTGGAAAATTGAAGTCTTTGTAATAAGGGGGTTGTTGCTTCCTTCTACTTATTTTTGGAAAACTATTTTAAAAAGGTTTCCGTGGTTTTCCCCCCAGGATTTGGGTCTCCACGTAAAAATATTGTGTACTGTGTTGCTATGCTTTCTATGTGATGATGATGATATAATGATAATGTGATAATGCATAATATTGAATAAGTTGTTGATTATAAAAGTTGAAAAAGTGATAAAGACTACACACACAGATTCACCCCCCCCCTCTCTGTGTTCCTGGTGTATCCAACAACTCCCTCTTATGAATATCGAAGCCCTGTGGCTACTCTAGATATACCTCATCCTGTAGAAGATCGTTGAGAAAAGCGGTCTTCACATCCATCTGATGAATCCTCCAACCCATCTCTGCAACAATGGAGATAACTACTCTGATCGAAGAAAATATGCAACTGGGTTAAAGGTATCATCATAATCAACTCCCTCTACCTATGAGAAGCCACGCACTACAAATAGAGCTTTGTACTTCTCGATGTTGCCATCTGCAACATTCTTGATTTTATAGAGCCACTTGGAAGTCACAATTGACTTCCCTTCCGGTCTAGGAACAATCTCCCACACACCATTCTTCATGATGGAATTGTAGTCTTCCATCATGGCATCTCTCCAAACCTAATGTGCAGATGCCTCCTCATAAGTAGTAGGCTCGGACTTACGCAAACTGGTCACCATCGCCATGTAATTAGAAAACCTCTCTGGTGCCCTGCTCTCTTTGACCTCCCTTTTAGATGGTCCCACAGACTCCTCAACTTCCTTCACAAGCTCCTTAAGCCAACTTGGCTTTCTCTTCTTAGAAGTAGCTTCCTGTGGAAAACCCTCCTCTACACCCTCATCTGACGACTCTCTCCTTGAAGAAGTACCTATGGTTTGAGATCCTGTGCCTGGTGAACCTAAACCTGTACCATGAGTGCTCGAATCACATGAAGGTGAAACCTGTGATCCCTGATCCTGTCCCTGTATCAGTAGTCCCTGTAGATTGTGTCCTTGAAACCGATGAACCTGTAACTTGTGACCCAGTCACCCCTGAGACCTGTAACCTTGTGCCCTGACTTGCTGAACTCTGCGATGCTGCCACCTGTGGAGTTGTAACCTGTTGTTGCTCCTCCTCTGACTCTCGAGATTTTCTAAAGGCCCACTCCTCAAATCTCACCTCCCTCCTCACCACAACTTTCCTTTGTGCAGGAAGTTATATGCAGAAAGCCTTTGAAGTCTCGTCATAGCCAACAAAAATACACCTCTCTCTAGTAGCCTCCAACTTTGTCCTCTTCTTAGAAGGGACATGAGAATATGTAGGGCATCCAAAAATGCGGAAGTGGCCTCAGGCTTCAACTTGGTGAACATCTCCTCAAGAGTTTTGTACCCCAAGGCATGGTGCAAACTCTTGTTCTGAACAAAAAAAATTGTGCTACATGCCTCAACCCATAGAAAGAAAGGGAGACTATGATCATGCACCATGGATTTAGCTGCACCCACTATTGCATGGTTCTTCCTTTTTAGCAACTCCATTCTGCTGTGGAGTGTAAGGAACTGTCAACTGCCTCTTAATGCCCTCCTGTCTACAAAACTCATCAAATGCATTGGAGGTAAACTCACCCCCATTATCTGATCTGAGTACCTTGTTCTTCTTTTCCTGTTTGGTTCTCCACAAGAGCTTTGAACTCTTGGAACTGAAGCAAGACCTCCTCTGACTTCTTGCTCATCAGAAAGTTGATCTAGGTCTTCCTAGAATAATCATTAATGAACGTGATGTAGTACTCAAAACCTGTCAAAGAGGTAGATGACATGGGACCACACAAGTTTGAATGAATCAAATCAAGCACTCCCTCTGATCTGCTGTCACTACTCAGAAAAGAAGTCTTGGTGTACTTTCCCAAAGCACACCCTCTGCATACACCACTTTGCTCTGTTCTGAAATCTGGAAAACCTGTAGTCATGTCTCTTAGCATACTCAAAGTTGAATGATGAAGGTGGGCCATCCTCTTGTGCCATGACTCACACAACTCACTACTGTTGTGTGTGTGTGCTAGTGCATGATGTTGCTGGAAGAGAAGCTTGTACAATTTCCCGCATCTAACTCGAATCACATATGAAGCAGATGGTCCCTTTTCTTTGGGAAATATATGCACTTTCCCATCTAGGACATACACTCCAAAGCCTCTGTCCTCAATCATGGAAATTGAAACAAGATTGTTCTTCAACCCAGGGACGTACAAGATATTCCTCAGTGACATGGGCTCCATGGACTCCCTATCAAAGCGGACTGTCCCACGCCCAACTGCTCTCACCAGTATTTTATCACCCAACACAACCTCCAATTCCAAGCCAGTCTCTGAAATCTCAATGAACATGTCTCGAACGCTTGTCATATGACTCGAAGCTCCACTGTCAGTGTACCATGTGGAGGGAGTGGTGGAAGCACGCAGTGAATGGCAATGCCCAACAATCATAGAATTCTTCGTCTGGTCCTCAATGTCCCTGCTACTAATGGATGATGCTCTCTCTCTACAACCACCAACAAAGAGAGAAAACTCTCTCGAATTTAGCAACATACTCATCAATCTCTGTTGACGCTGTTGTTTGCTGTTTCTTCTTCTTCTTGTTTAGGCATTGTCCAACATAATGCCCAAACTTTTGATAAACAAAGCATTTCACATTGCTCACGTCCTTCTTCTCGCCATCTTGCTGCTTGGTTCCACCCTTGGAACCCTTCTTGAACTTCTTCTTCTTACCCTTTGCTGCTAATGCCATATTCTCCTCGTCTTCCTTGTCGTGAGATGTAATCCCCTATACATACCCTCTCTAGGTCTCCTAAATGAAATCGTCCCAAAGACGATCCCATGAAGGCATGTGCTCACGAGCAACCACTGACTCCACGAATACAACCCATGGCTTCCTCACGCCATTCAAGGCTGTATGTACCAACTCGACACCCTGTATCACCTCCCCAACAACTCCAAGCTCATCTCAAACCTGTGTAATCCTGGTGAGGTAAGCATTCATGTTCTCACCCTTGTTCATTCAAATACTCTTTAACTTCTTCTTTAACATCATTTTTCCGATTTTCATTGGAACTTTGGTAAAGGTTAGTCAAAGCAACCCACATCTGATGAGTAGAGTCTTTACCAGATACATGTGGATTCACATGGTCTTTTATAGCATCAAGAAATATTCTTTTAGCCTTTATGTCCTTGTCAAATATGGCTTTAGTTGCTGCATTTGTAGGAAATGTCACTAGATTGGTTGTAGTACTGTTTACTATCTCCCATAGTTCACTATCTTGCACTATCAACACTATTCTAGCCTTCCATGGGCAAAAATTTACCGCCCCATCCAACCTGTCTTCTATCCTAAGACCGGTAGCCATAATCACGAATCAACCCAAGAACCTGTTTCTTCTCAAAACCCTGTTTTCCCTTATTTCTCCAAGTTTGAAATTAATTTCTGAGTTGTATTTTCAGCCTTCACTTGTGCTCTGATACCATGAAATTTTTTGTAACCTCAACCTGGTTTCAATTTCAGTTCACTGCATATGGTTTAATGCCCAAACCCCAGTATGCATGTTCATATAAAAATTAAAAATTTTAACTTGAAAACTTGAAACACATGAGATAATTTCAACTTTTGCAAACGCTGAAATTTATGGCCGCCTACTTTTTCCTACTTTGAAAATTATGGCAACCAACACACATGAAATTTATGACTCGAAATTTTGATCAATAATGTCCAGGAAAAACCCCGAAGGGAAAAGCTGTTCTTCAGAGAGAGAATTTTGTTTCTTCAAGCAAACTAAACAAAATTTACAAGAATACTTATCTCAACCAAAATGCCTTGAAATTTGTGTCAAACAATCACTTAATAACTTGCTGAAACTTTTCAGACTTCATCTCGAAATTTGTGCCCATCAAACAGTTGTATGGTCCACACGTTTGACCTTGGAAAATGTACCAAAAACTGTTTGAACAACTTGCTGTACGGACACCAATAAATGCACAGTATGACTTGCAATAAATGCTGTACAACCACCTTGAAATTCGTGCCAATCTCAACTTGTACTGTCTGAAATAAATGCATCACTAGTTTGACTTGAAATTCGTGCCTGTATGGGCTGTTTACTGATGTACCTACTGCTGTACTGTTACCTATGGACTTTTTATATAAGGGATATGGTACGAAAGGGAGCTATAAAACTCCAGTATGTGAGTACTAATGAGCAAGTTGTTGATGTACTGAGCAAGCCTCTATGTCGAGTAAAGTTTGAATATTTTCGTGACAAGCTTGGTGTAGTTCGAAAAGACTTCCCTCGCAAGGAGGAGCAATGATGGTACTACAAATGTTGAAGATATGGATCTTCTTCGGAAAGGAGGAACAAGTCGAAGATATGGACTGTCCTCGGAAAGGAAGATTAGGTCAAAGACATGAACCCTCCTCAGACAAAGGGGAGTAGGTTGATAATATTGATCCTCCTAGGAAAGGGGGAGTGATGATGAGACGTACATCGATGATGGTATGACAGTGATGCTCCAACATGAAAGAGGTCAAGTGCACCTGAAGATGCAAACAACGTCCGACATTTACTTTTGGACGATAGTATCCTCTCTTGAGGATGGCAGTTATAACACTGTTCATGAGAGTGGTCCTAACTAGCTAAGGACGACCCTGCAGATGTTATTTCGCATGGAGAGTACCCACTTTCATTTGTGGATACCGTAGAATAACACTCGCTCAGGAGTGGTCTTAACCTCAGTGGTAAGGATGCTTTATGATGAGTCCTCACGGACAACAAGACCAACATTTGTATGCGGTTGAGATTTGCTTTGTAGACATTACTCTTGTATGGAGAGTATACCCACATTCATATGTAGATGCCATAGAATAACACTCGCTTGGGAGTGGTCCTAATCTTAGTGGTATGGAATCATGGATGCTCTATGATGAGTCGCCATGGACGCTGTAGTATAACACTCACTTGGGAGTGGTCCTAACCTCAGTGGTAAGGATGTCCTACGATGAGGGACGACATTTTGTATGCGGTCGAGATCTGCTCTGCAGACAATACTCTTTCATGGAAGAGTATGCCTACACATATGTGTAGATACCGTAGTATAACACTCACTCATGAGTGGTCCTAACCTCAGTGGTATGGATGGTCTATGATGAGTCCTTACGGATGACAGGGCCTGCATCTAGGTGCGGTTGAGATCTAGATTCAGTTGTAGGCGATTCAACTGGTCGATACTATGGACCAGGCTGATGGAGGATTGCATCATCCTTGGACCTATGTCCTAAAGTGATAGGGATTGATCATTTCGCAAAGAGATCATGTGTACTGCAGGTAGCGTGGTAACAAAGGATCAAGTAGATCGAAGTGCGGCTGCAAATGATCGAAATGATCGAAGTGCTGCTGCAAAGGATCGAAAGGATCGAAGTGCTGCTGCAAAGGATCGAGAAGATTGAAGTGCTGCTGCAAAGGATTGAAACGGTCGAATTGTTGCTGCAAAGGATCGAGAAGATTGAAGTGTTGCTGCAATAGATCAAAAGATTGAAGTGCTGCTACGAAGGATCGAAAGATCGAAGTGTTTCTGCAAAAGGATCAAGTGATCATGTGATGCAGAAGATGAAGACATTGAAGAGTAATTGTTCCAGTTACTGATTGTGAAAACTTCTTATGACCTATAGATGTATTACCTCGATACCGTTGAATATATTTGTCTCTCTGTTCTCCTATA
This sequence comes from Pseudotsuga menziesii, assembly GCA_001517045.1. NCBI lineage: Eukaryota > Viridiplantae > Streptophyta > Pinopsida > Pinales > Pinaceae > Pseudotsuga > Pseudotsuga menziesii. The sequence goes on from LPNX011019903.1 coordinate 708,116, forward strand.
GTCTATGATGATGTTGTCAGTAGAATAACCTTCTCGTTAAGGGGGAGTGTTGAAATATTGTAACTTCAAAGGATATTCTNATAATATAAAATACTGTTTTAGTCTTCCTAGGTGAAGTTGGCCCAAACAGTTTAGTGGGGCCGACTTGTTTAGGGTAAAAGTCAGTTGGCTCAATGTGTATAAATAGAAGAGTTGTGCTTCTTATTTGAACATAGACTCACTCACTTGAGTAGCACATAGGGGAGAGAGAGAGACAGAACAACAAGGAGAATACTTGTTTTTGGGTTTATATCTTATACATCTTATACAGAGGAAGTTTTGCTGGGTTTTCTTCCCCTTGAGGGTTTCCTAGGATAAATACTTTGTCTATCTTGTGATTGTGTTTCTTTCAGTGATTCTGCATATGCTACTACTGTGAATTTGAATTGAACACTAATGATATCTAGTCTAGCATATGAAATCTTAACAAGCACTTTAGGACGTTGCTTCAGTTTGGGATCTGGGATGATCTCTTGGTTTAGCAGGAAGCAGTCGAGTGTGGCATTGAGTATAGTCGAGGAAGAGTATATTGCAGCTTTTTCGGCTAGTTAAGGCAATATGGCTCAGAAAGTTACTGTCAGATTTGTTTGATCTCGAGTTAGAGGCGTCTTGTATCTTCCGTGACAACCAGAGTTGTGTGAAGTTGTTCGAGAACCTGGTGTTCCATGATGAGTCGAAACATATTGAGATCAAGCACCACTATATCGGGATATGGTGTAGAGAGGAGCAGTGAAACACTAGTATGTGGCAACAGACGAGCAGACAATTGATGTGTTGACCAAGACATTAGCAAGAGTGAAGTTCGAGTACTTCAGAGAGAAGCTTGGTGTTATTCAGATCGATGTTCCTCGAAAGAGGGAGTGATGTGATATGTCCAGAAGATGCAGGTTCATCTGGGATGCTCTTTACATGTATGGAAGACTTAGGTTTGTGGCCTTAGGCTGCTCTCCACATGTCTAGAAGATATAGGTGATATGAGGGTCGTAATACATCTGGGTTGCTCTCCATTGGGTGGAAGACGTAGATGTTGCTGGGCTTCTTCCTACATGTATGGAAGAAGCAGGTGTATGATCCTGGGCTGCTCTTCACATGTCAAGAAGACACATGTTGATCAAGGGATGTAAAACATTTGGGCTTCTCTCTACATGTTTGGAAGACGTAGGTGTATGATCCTGGGTTGCTCTCCACATGTCAAGAAGACGTAGTTGTTGTTGGGCTTCTCTCTACATGTCAGGAAGACGAAGGTGTTTGATCTTAGGATGCTCTCCACATGTCAGGAAGACGTAGGTTGTCCGAGGGTTATGATTTGGGCACCTGGGTTGCTCTCCACATGAGATGATGAAATGATTTGGATATGACGAGATGATAATAGGTGATGCAGGTGTATGATCTTGGGTTGTACCTACTTGATGGCTTGCTCGTAGTGATGATGAAGTCCTAGATGGAATCTAGGCATGCATCTAGTGTGAAAAAGGACTGGTTTTGTAGTAGATGAAGTCCTAGATGGGATCTAGGCCTACACCTAGCATGAAAAAGGGCAGACTCTGTAGAACTTCTAAGGACATATAGAGATTTGAGAGATGTCATTAGTCAATGGTCGATGAGATGAAGAGTTGCTGCAGTAGTGATGATGATCCAACGATGATGATGTACAAAGATTGTGTCCTGTTGTGGTGATAACCGGATCGAGATAATACCTTCCTTGATAAGAGGGAGTGTTGTTGATGATGTAGCTTTGGAAGATAGTCTTCATTGTATTACTTGTATTATTGTTATTATATTGTGTTGTACTTTTATTGTACCTCCTTTCAGGGATGTCTTCCCTTCGGTCGAAGATGTCATTAATGTAATTTGTCATGTAAGAGTCGAGGTAAAAGCTCTGTTGTAAGTCGGGGTAATACTTCCCAAAAGAATAATGTAAAATGTATTTTTGAGTCTCGCTAGAAGAAGTCGGCTCAGTAAGGTCTAGAAGTCGTCTCTGTTGGACCAAAAGGTCACATAACTGAAGAATATAAATAGGGAGGCACCCTCCCTCATTTGGACACATAGAAAACACAAGCAAGTTCGTTCCAAGAGAGAGAAAGACAAGTTCGCTGGGGAAGAAGAAGAAGAAGCTGCAAAAGTCATCTTATCTTTGGGTTTTCTATCTTTGTCTGACATTGTACTAAGTGACGAATCTATACAAAAGAAGTTGCTGGGTTTTCTCCTTTGTGGTTTCCCAGGATAAAATTCTTTGTGTCTCTCTTTTGTGCTGTGCTTGTCTATCTTTTAGTGATCCTAGTGCATTAGATCAAAGATCTAACAGATTTGAATTAAAGTGCAAACTCTAACACACATACACCATTGTGACTACCTTGGACTGCTCAAGCCTGCTCTTTGTCAAACTGTATAAGTTCCCATATATGCTCTAATCCCTCTTGCAACAAGAGGATGAAGTAATATGAGATAGGACCCTCAAGGCTAATTATTGTAGAATAGGGCATGCTACGTTGTTACTATGCAAACTAGCAGGTTGTAGTTAAAGCCCTAAAGATCACTACTAGCTGCGGTAACTTGAGAGGTGTTACTATCACCGCGATAGGTACCCTTGCACTTCCTGTTGGCTCTTCTCCAACTCAAAGGGCGTCCCTAGATAGGATTATTAGGGTATGGCAATGAGGGCACAAGGTGATTTTGAAGAGAGTCTATAGCACCCTGGAAAATGGAGTCTATAGCACCTTGACAAATGGAGTCTATAGCACCCTTCACTATAGCACCATTGTGACTTCAAAAGATAGGAGGCATCTTGTCAATCTAGTCTTGGTCCTAGTTGAGAAAATATTAGGCAATTTGTTCCACTTCTTGTAAAGCCTGTAATAAAAACAAGGCTTCTTGGCAATCCAATCATAAAACAAGTCATACGAGATACTTAGAGTAATTATTAAAGCAAGATCAACAAAGGAAATAAACAAAGGAGGCTTCGTGGCAATCCATTACTTAAATTACTAATCTAGTAAGGAGGCTTCTTGGCAATCCTTACTACTTGTATACTACAGTAAAAACAAAATTAAATTGATATTACCTTAGCTTTGATAAAGAAAAACATAAATACTATCGAAAGAAAACTTGGAAATGCACAATGTCTATTACCATGAAGCACATAAGAACACTAAATTTCCAATTGTAATCCAAAATCAAATATTATTTTAGTATATGTTTTCAAACCAATGAATTACAATGAAATTGGCCTCTCCTTTTATAGGTTAAGGAGGGAAAATAGGGTTTTGGACCATGTCCATGTGTATAATGAATGATGCAGATCTCATGAGATGATTAATCATTAAATACAAATCAATGGCCATGATCCTTGATCTATGTGGTAGATCTAAGCCAATATAATGAGAAAATGCCAAGTCGTTGCCTGTAGGGGCGAATCTATCTTGACCATGTCAATAATAATAAAATAATGCCAAATACCATGTGCCTCCTCAAAACCACGAGCAAAAATCATGAGTGTAGCAGGAACCATGTGCCAATACAATGAGCCATCCTCCCAAGGCAACTTGTTGGTCAAACATGCCTCCTTGAGCCAAGTCGTTGAGCGAAACGATCCATGCATGATTGGGGATTGATCCTTGTGAGTAGTAATCAAGTGATGAGATCTACTCAACAAGTGAGATATAGGCATGATAATCCCAATAAGTCTCAACATGTGTGTCAAGGTGCCATATTATCCAAAAGGTGCCTTAACATGCGTGTCCAAGTGCCACATAAGCAAGTCCACCTCAACATCAAAGTATAACATAAAGTGCACTCAGATAGTCTCTAGTAATAATATTTGCCTCAACTTAGGGAGACCTAAACAAAGAGAGACCTACTTTTGTGACACGTAGGGGTAGATCTTTGGGTTTTGCTAGTTTAAGCAATTGATTTTTCTTGCAACATTTAGATTGTGTAATGTCCCCGTTAGGATAGGCACAAATTTGTGTGTTTAATTTTGACAACAATTTGCAATTTTACGTTAATTTATAACTTTCAAAAGTTCTTAACAACATTTTGTCAAACACATTGGGAACATACTAGAATTAGAGAGACAAAGTTGGCATTTTATTATGATCATTAGGTGGAGACAATACACATATCTAATGGCTTCTATGGAAGCTACAACACTCCAAGAATACTAACACAATTAACCTGGAAGATGGATGCCAATATGCCGCAGTCTCTCTAGTTCAGCCTCCAAGTCCTCTGTAAGAAGATGTCGAACCAAATGAGGAAGCTCAAGTGAAGACCTTGAATGGATCCTCCTCCTCCTTGTTTAGCTAGGGTCAAAATGTTGCACCATCGAAACCAAACCCACAATGGAAGGGTTTTACCAAACCCTAACAAAAACTCTAGGATAACCCCCAGACGATCACAAGAAACCAGTACCAAATCAAGATGCCCCTAGTGGATGAGTGCCTCCCCTTTTATCTTCTTTGTGAGCCCAATACCATGGACAATACCGTGGGCCAGCAAAAACCATCCATTGAAATATGACCTTTTTAATTAAATGACATCTTAATATTATAACAATTTTGGTCTTAAGTGTCATCCAATAACTCCTTGGAGTGATCATCTGAGAAGGGACATTACATTCCTCCCTTCCCAAGATTGCTTGTCCTCAAGCAATGCATCCACGACCTGTCACTCCTCGAATGAAACTGAAAATAGTACCAGGGTCCTAAACCAACCGAGAAGAGGTGAAGCTTCCTCTACTCGATACATGATTCAACAAGGTATTGCCATAGGCTCTTAGCTTTGTGTCAGCTACCGAAATCCGCAGATCCCAAGCAAATCCCAAACAAAGACCACCATGCTGACGCAGTGCCATTCTGATCGTAACTATCTAACCGTTATGCCCCATCTGCATCCTCCTCTTCTGGAACTCCAAGCTGCAATGCTTGTAAGAGCTATCTCGAATCCACCTATCAATGGTAAAATCACTAGTGTCCCACACTAGCCTATAAAATGTAACATATCCTCCACCCCTAGTGTTGATCTGTCGGGAGCTAACACAACTTCCCTCGATGGGCCAAGCAATCATAAGCTGCATAAACCCAGGCAACTCCTCGATCTCGGGTAACATCAGGTCAATGGTATGGTCAATGACTTTGTCAGGAGGTCTCCTTGAATGAAATGCTCCTAAGCTCCATTGTACATCATCTTGTGTCTGTGTACCCTCCTATATACTACTGCATACAACTGTGACCTATTGTGCCAACTGGTATCCCGTATGCGCTTCTGCATCCAACACTCTACTGATGTAAGCTGAATTTGCCTCCTTGTGTGAGTCCAAATCTGTCATATGCCTATCCACCCAATCGATGGATGCATACACGCCTATGCTGGCTGGTCCACATGGAATGTGCTTAGCTAACTCCTCCATAGCTCAACCTTGAGCCTTTAATGGCTCCTTCAACAGAATTGTCTTTCCTCTTAATGGTTCACCCTCTTGTACGCTAAGAGTCTCCTCCTCAACACTATCCTCATCGTTAGGAAGTACCTCTATATAGTGCACCTTACCCTTGCCTTTGCATCGACGGGCTTGACTCCCATGGTTCTTTGCATTCAACCTATAGGTTTCATACCACTTTGAATGTTTGATGAAGCAAAATTCCTTAAATGACGTGGCTGTGCGGAATGCTTCACTGTACAACATATACCCCCTCATGCAGATGGTAACATCATCCACATATTCCTAATCTTGTAAGCTTTTGATGGCTTGCCATAGTCTTGTAATGACCCTTCCAAGGACTAGGACATTTTTTTGCTGACTGGTTATGTCCTTGGACAGAGAAATATTATCAAACACTTCATGCATATGACCCTAATTTCGAGAGTTTGACTAATTGAAGAAATGGTTTTTGACTATGAATTGTTTCACACACCTTAGGTCCCACTATTAACTGCTATAGGCATATCTTTAATTTTCAAGATTCAGTTTATAGTTTGAGGTGCCAGTTTCATCAAGCAATGTGCATGAGTGTATTGTGTAACATTGAGTTCTGAATGGACTGAGTTTGTCTTGGTTGGTCTTGCTATAAGGGCTGAAATTTATGATTTCACACTTTTTTACATCTCACATAGGCAATGAGTACGTTAAGATTCTCCACAAGTACATAGTGGCTGTAAGTGTCTTTAATATGCACCAATAAGCTCGACAACAGATTTGGAACTTTGGCAGCTTCAACCCCTCGCTTGTAGATGACAATATATTGAAATATTTGCAACATAATGTTGTCTTTCTTCAACTCACAACGTGGATTTAATCTTGTAGGAATTCAGTCCAATTGCAGATTACTGTGGCTATAACAACTCTCATACATGTCCATAATGAAGTAGAAGGTTAATATGAAAGATCAGTACGCCATATATATATATATATATATATATGCAGTAGTGAATGAATGGCTACCTGCACCACACAATTGAAGCCTGTGTCCATGCACCTGAGGCCATAATCTACAAGATACCACTTGGTCTATTACAAAGAAGAGAAGCTTCAATAGGGAATTTAGTGTCCTCCTGGCTTGGTCTGTGTATAGATTTTACTATTCTCTAATAGTGCTCTCTTCCCAAGCTTGAGATCTAAAGCTGATTTGGCCTATGTACTATCAGTGGCCCAACCAAGTGAATTTCTTGACCAACTGTTGGACTGATTTTGGGTTGAGGATTATGTCAAACATTTGTATACTTGAGTTTGAACATGAATCTCAGCACCTTCATACAACATATATCTATCTTTGTGGGTCATGTTTGGGACTGCAACAAGGACTAGAAATGAGTGACTATCTACTGAGTGCGTCGAGCCCCAATGTGAGTTCCTTAAACTTGTAATAATCAACAGCTTAACAAGTTTGGAGTGACAACCTCTAGCTCAGTGGGTGACAAGGACTAGAAATGAGTGACTATCTACTGAGTGCGTCGAGCCCCAATGTGAGTTCCTTAAACTTGTAATAATCAACAACGTAACAAGTTTGGAGTGACAACTTCTAGCTCAGTGGGTGCACCTTCTTCTATGGCCAAGTTCACCTAAAACTACAATAGAATAACACCTGGGATGACCACGATTTGGAATGGTGGAGTAATATAAGAGTCTCTACTCAAATATGAAAGTGCGTCTTGCTCTGGGTATGTGTGCCTTTGCCCCTGTCACGTCTTGGAAGATGTTTCTTCTTGGTAGTTACTGATATATGATTTCTGGGCTGAGTTTACCCTCTCAATAGTATGCCCTCTCTAGTGGGTGTTGTTATAAAGTGGCAACAAGGAAGGTCTTCTATCATTGCATGTGTCCTTGCATGCTAGAAGACATTAAACAGGAAGCCAAATGTATTAATGTGATTTTCCTAAGTTTAGGCTTAGGAAAATACATTTATTAATCTAATTTGATTTTGACTTAATGAAGTCACTTTTATAAAGTGAAAAGTGAAAATAATTTTAGTGATGACTAATCTAATCTTGGCCATTGATCTCATCGGAGGATCTCGTCCATTGATCCATAATAAGGGTTAGGGTTTTCGCTTGGCCATTGAGTTAAAAGAAGATTTGGTGGAGTGGACATAGCGAGAGAGAGACACAGACAAACATAGAAGTCATAAAGAGAAGTTTGCAGAAAAGACGAAGGAACACTCACTCGGGGGATTCGCGGATTGATCAGGCAGAGCACAGGGTTGTACAAGATCATGTAGAGAGAGGTCGTATGCATCAGAGGGAGGCAGTACATGTACTGTCCCCTTTCGAGTTGTCACCACGAGCGACTCATTAGCCTATCCAGTTCCCGTTGGCTATAGTCGTAAAAAAGGGAATTAATTAATTATTAATGTCACCTAGGCCAAAAAGATTTTATAAAGTGACATTAGTAATTAATTTATCGAAAGTGACTTTATAAAAGTCACTTTATGATAAATTGAGTGGAAAAATTAAAGTTCAGTCATAAAGTGCTCAATTTAAAAATTAAAAGGTGGGATGAAAGATTTTTCTCCATAAAGTCACTTTATTAAATTTTAAATGGAGAAAAGCCAAGGGATGTTGAAAAGTCACTAAAAGAGGGGAGAGTGAAATTATTAAAAGGAAAATGAGAGCTCATTCTCTCATTCTTGTCTATTTGCAATTTATGAAAAAGAACTCTCGAGCAAAGCTTCTCTTGGACGAAAACCTAGGAGGAGGAGAATGGTTTCGATAGTGAAACGAATCTATCCTAGCCATTTTGAGGAGGAATCACCTCTGATTTCTCACTTGCTATTCATTGCTGTGACGGAGATTTGCATCTTAGCTTCAGATTTGGGTTTTTCTCATGGTTTTGGAGTGGTTTCCATTGTCATCTCTTGGAAGGGCGTGTTAGTGGGGGAGCCCTCTTGCCATACTCAGGGAAGGGCACACTCGTGACTGCTATAGTCATTCAGCGGAGGAGAAACGTGGGTATCCAAGCCAGGAAGAGAGGACACATTGGTTGCTTGAACAGTCTGAGGAAAGGCGCTCCAACTGTAACATGTTTTGCCAAGGGTAAGATTCAATACCAAAACCTAATGTAATAGTAAAGGATGTATTTTGGGACATGTTTACATAGCGAAGGGCGCCTTAGTCAGCAAGAGAAGAAGGAACATTCTTGTAGCAGCTTATGCATTTCACACCAATTTCAACAACCATTATTCCTGTAGCAACGTGTTTAGTCTGAAGGGATATTACAGTGATGCATACAGAAGCCCTCTTGTTTTTGGTTCGTTTACCTTTCAGGAGGACTTGTTGTCCTTGGTGGTAGCAAAAACTATTATTGCAGCACATATCTTCTCGACTGTGGGTGTATCTTCTTAATATTTCCGTCCATTTTTCTCAGGCATGGGTGTATCTATTTTTATTAATAATCAGATATGATCTTGTGTTTTGAATTCTGAGTTTTAGGGCTGATTATTAAATGTCATGAAATAATTTTGTTTATGGTGATAACTAGACAATTTGTCCATGAGATAAGCAAATGGGTAACATGTAAAAATCAGATTACAGTCTCGTAAAATCACATAATCAACTACAACCAACTCTCTCTCAAATGTTTGACGAAATACATAAACCAAACAATGCTTCATAAGTCTAGTTTGTGTTACAATCACCTACAACAGTTTGTGTATAAGTGTTTCTGAGTAAGGGCACCAACTGCTTGACAAAAAGCCCAAGCCAAACTGCCTCAACATAAGTTACAACAGTGTGAATATAAAGTGGAATAAATTCAGTGGGTGTATTCAAGATGGGTAATTGATGACCATGATGACATAGAAGGTCCCATGGAACTTACTTCACGTGATTAAATTGTGAAAATTTTAGCTCATATTGGCGTGGGACATTACAGTACATCACTCGTATGGATTTCGTACAGCTGACGCAACCTGTACGCTTCCGTATTGCTAATGCAGAGGACCGTATTGCTGACACGGAAGGCTGTACAGCTGTGCAGGGGGGACCGTATTGATTCGTTGGGCTTGCTTAGTGATTTCACAAAGGTTCTATTTTGTTGGGTGTATTGAACCAATGGCTTGTATTTGTTCTATATCTTCATAATAAAATTTCATATTTGACTGCTGCATCGGTTTTCCCATCTTGGGTTTTTTCGAGGGTTTCCATACCCAAAAATACTGTCTATATTGATGTGATTATTGTTGAATGTTTCTTGTAAATTTTTATCTCATTCCCCAACTCGGTTTAAAGCCACCATTTTCATCATTGTTTAATGCCCAACCCAATTTACTTTCTGCTGCAAATTAGATAATTTTCTCATAAACAATTTGATTGAAACACATGAATAATTTTACAACTTTAAATGAGCAATAATAAAAGCACAGTCACACATGAAAATTCAGACTCAAATTTTTTTGGTCAAATGACCTAGGAAAAACCCCAACCTCCGGGGAAAACCTTTGAGAGAGAAATTCTTTATTTATTTTTCAACAGTACAACATAAAGCAAAATTTTATAGTCACAACTTATCTCAACCAAAAGATTAAATATCAACCTCGAAATTCGTGCCCACTTTAGAAATTCAAACTCAGAATTTTCAGTTTGCAAACCACCACAAAAAACGTGCTGCTACAGGACTATACAATCACTGTACCGACAGACTGTACGGTTTGACAGTATGGCCTGCTGCCTTGAAATTCGTGCCCGCTGCAACAAACAATTTTTTCCTCGAAATTCTTGCCCACACTACCTCAAAATTCGTGCGCTGTTCAGACTGAAAAAGTACTGTATGGACGTGTACAATACAATGGCAATTAATGCACTTAAATGCACCCTGGAAATTTGTGCCCATTGAACTGCTGTGCATTCACCTCGAAATTTGTGCCAGGGAAAAAAACTTCAGCTGTGTTTTTCTCTCCTCTGAAATTCGACTCTCTCTAAAAAATTGAACTAATTAACTAATTAAATTGCCTTTTAGGTAAAAATTGGATGGGTGAGTGAAAGGCCATCTAATCCAAGGGCCCATATTAGATTAGATGAGTGGTTGTGATAAAATCACTTTTCTCCAAAAATTAAAATTTAATTCACTCACTTTTTAAATTTTTACTTAAAGTACACTTTAATCACTGAAGTGCATTTAATGCTCATCTCAAGTCATTAATATAAAGCCCATGTGACATGACCCCTTTTTCTAGTGACTTCGGCAAAAGTCACCAAGTGGAACAACTTCCAAGGTATAAAAACTTCAACACTCCCTCTTACTGAGGAAGTTGTTCTTGACCACACCCAACTTGTCTCTGAAATGAATGAACTTTCCTCTTCCAAGAGACTTCGTCAGGATATCTGCAACCTGCTCATCAATGGAAATGTGCTGTAACTCCACAACTCCTCTCTGAATATAATGACGGAGGAAATGGTACCTGATCTCAATATGCTTTGACTTGTCATGAAATACAGGATTCTCAGAGAGCTGGATGCAACTCTGATTGACATAGTAAATCACCGTAGGCATCAACTTCTGATCAAATAAATCCACCAATAACTTGCGAAGCCACAGTGCCTCGCAACTAGCTTGACCCCCTCCCATGTACTCAGCCTCTACAAAACTCAAAGCAACAGAGTTTTGCTTTTGATTGAACCACGACACTGCTGTCGAGCCCAAACTGAAACAACATTCGGTAGTGCTCTTCTAGTTCGCGACATTGCCTGCCCAATCTAAATCCGTGAAGCCAATCAAACTAACCCCATCCGATCTTCTATAATCCAAACCATAATTCACTGTACCTACAAGGTATGTCAACACATGTTTTGCGGCAACCTAGTGCACTCTCCTAGGCTCCACTAGGAACTGACTAAGAGTGTTCACCGCAAAACACAAATCTGGCCTAGAGTTTACCAGATACATCAATGAACCTATGAGTCAACAATATAAGGTAGGATCCACCAATTCTCTCTCAGAACCATGAAGCTTCTTCCAGTTGGTGATCATAGGTGTAGACATTGTCTTGCAATCCTCCATCTGAAATCTCCTCAGAATATCCTCTGCATACTTTCCTTGCCCTAGGAAAATATGATAAGGCTCCTGCCAAACCTCCAATCACAAAAAATAATGCATCTACCCAATGTCAAACATCTCATACTTTGAAGCAAGATCTCTCTTGCAAACTGCAATAGGTCTCTCCTCACCTATGATAAACAAATCATCCACATACAACAAAAGAATGAGCGGATCATCTCCATCTGAAAACCCATCGACAATAAGTAAGAGTCTATCCTGGAATACCAAGCTCGAGGAGCTTGCTTCAACCCATACAAGGCTTTCTCCAGCCTGCAAACATGAGATTCTCTCCCATGAATCTCAAAGCCCTGTGGCTGCTCCACATAAACCTCCTTCTGTATGATTCCATTGAGAAATGCAGTCTTCACATCCATCTAATGGATCTTCCAACCCATTTCCGCAACAATGGAAATCAATGATCTGATAGAAGTATAACGAGTAGCCGGTGCAAAGGTCTAATCATAATCAACTCCCTCCACCCGTGAAAACCCCCGCACCACAAACCGAGCCTTGTATTTCTCCACATTGCCATCTGCAGCATGCTTTACCTTGTAAAGCTATCAATAAGTCACCACTGACTTCCCTTTTGGTCTCAGAACAATATCCCAAACATCGTTCTTCATGATGGAATGGTATTCTTCCATCATGGCATCTCTCCAAACATGATGTTGAGAGGCCTCCTCAAAAGTAGATGGCTTCGAATCACGGAGACTAGCAACCAAGGCCATACCCAACCTATCTGGCATCACTATTGTCCTTACTAGCTCCTTGGGCGCTCCAAAATCCTTGGCTTCCTTCAAGGTCTCATGAAGGCATTTAGGCTTCCTCCTCCCTGAAGGTTTCTCCCAAACTGATCTGTCATCATCTGAAGAACTCCCAAAAGTAGAAGGCCCGGAAGCCTGTGTACTAGGAGCTGGTGAACCAATAACTGGTGAAATCTGTGATCCCCTAGCTATGTATGGTGAACCTGTGACCTGAGAACCAAAACCTGTCCCCGAAGAACCTGCTGTCTGAACCACTAAACCTGAAGATCCTGTGCCTGTAACCTGTGGCCCATTAACCCCGAAAACCTGTGAGCCTGTACTCTGTACTGAAGGTACCTGTGAAGCTGCCTGAGGTGTGGGAACCTGCTGCTCTCCCTACACTGACTCTCTGAACTTCTTGAAGGTACACTGCTCCTCAAATCTCACTTCATGCCTCACAACAACCTTCCTCATGGTAGGATGATAAATGCGGAAGGCCTTCGAAGTCTCATCATACCCCACAAAGATGCTTCTGTCTGCTATGGACTCAAGCTTTGTCCTCTTCTCAGAAGGGACATGTGAAGAAGTCAGGCAACCCAATATACCAAAATGACTCGCCTTAGGCTTCTTTCCATTGAATATCTCCACAGGAGTCTTGTTCCCCAAGGCATAATGGGGACTCTTGTTCTGAAGGTATATAATTGTACTACGTGCCTCTGCCCAAAGAAAGAAAGGAAGTCTCTGATCATGTAACATGGCTCTCGCTGCTCCAATAATAGATCAGTTCTTCCTTTCCGCCACTCCATTTTGCTCAGGAGTGTATGGTACTATCAACTGGCTTCGAATGTCCTCCTGTTTGCATTACTCATCGAATTCCTTGGAGGTATAATCTCTGCCGTTATTGGATCTGAGTGCCCAAATTCTCCTCCTAGTCTGGTTCTCCACAAGAGCTTTGAACTCTTGGAACCTCTGCAAGACCTCCTCAGATTTCTTGCCCCTCAGGAAGTAGATTCGGGTCTTCCTGGAATGGTCATCGATGAATGCCACATAATACTCAAAACCTCTTAGAGAAACAGATGACATAGGACCACACAAACTAGAATGTATCAAATCAAGTACTCCTGTTGACGTGCTATCATTGCTCGAAAAAGCAATCTTGGTGTACTTTCCCAAAGCACACCATCTGCATACATCACTATGCTCAATGATGAACTCAAGAAAACCTATAACCATGCGCCTCAACATCCTCAAAGCTGGATGATGCAAATGTGCCATCCTCTTATGCCATAGCTCACAAAGCTCACTGCCACTACTATGCATCAAAGCATGTTGGGGTAGAAACAAGAGCTTGTAAACCTTCCCACATCTGACTCCAATGGTGTAAGAGGAAGATGATCCTGCAGTCCTCGGAAAAACTCGCACGTGACCATCTAGGAAAGACACCCCAAGATCCCTATCCTCGATCATGGAAATTGATATCAAGTTCTTCTTCATCCCAGGTACAAACAATACGCCCCTCGAAGTCATGGGACTCATGGACTCTCTCTGAAATGTAATGGTCCCACGCCCAACTGCGTTGACAACTGTGTCATCCCCCAACATGAGCTCCACATCCATCCCTGCTTGGAAAGCTGAGAGAACATCTCTCGAGCACCTGTCATGTGGCTCGAAGCTCCACTATCAATATACCATGTGCTGGTGGTGGATGCATTGAGAGAATGGCTAGTCAACAATGAATACTTCCTGTCAATATCAATGTCTGAACTGGTGATGATTGATGCTCTCTCTCTATCAACATGCCCAACATAGAGAGATAACTCTCTCTCAAATCTTGCTGCAAACTCCTCAACCTCTGCTGAAGCTGATGTCTGCTGCTTCTTCTTCTGTGACCACTTTCCAGCATAATGCCCAAGCTTCTGACAAGCAAAGCACTTTACAGTGCTCAAGTCCTTCTTTTGTCCATTCTGATGCTTAGTCCCACCCTTCTTGGAATTCTTCTTTCCCTTAGCAGTGAAAGCCACTTTCTCCTCATCCTCCCTGCTAGTAGAAGAGCTGCCATGCACAAGACCTCTCCGGGCGTCGACCTGAACAAAATCATCTCAAGGTCTGTCCCAAGAAGACAAGTTTTCCCTGGCTACAATAGCCTCCACAAAACATCCCAAAGCTTTGCAACCCCATTCAAAGTTGTCCCCACTAGCTTTGAGCCAGAAACAACTTCCCCCACTGCTGCAAGCTCATCTCTCCCCTAAGAGATCCTAGTAAGGCAGGAAGTCACTCCATCAACCTTGGCCATCTTGATTGATACTCTTCAATTTCTCTCTCAACACCATTTTGCTATTATCATTTGAGCTTTGAAACAAGCCGGTCAAATCATCCCACATCTGATATGCACGGGTTTTACTAGAGATGTGTGGGATAACATGATCTTTAACTGCATCTAGAATGATCTTTCTAGCTTTTATGTCCTTCTTGTTGAAGACAGAAAGTGCTTGTGCATCGGTGGAAGTGAGAACTACAATAGGATTCGTTGTAGTATTGTAAACCACTTCATCCCATAACTCATTTTCTTCCAATATAAGCACCAATCTAGTTTTCCATGGGACAAAATTCCCAGCCCCATCAAGCTTATCCTCCAACCTAAGTCCTGTTGCCATTTCACTATAAGGTTCAAGTCTCAATAAGGTGTTGCCCACTGACAAAAGAACTCATTGACAGTCTGAAAATTTTCACTGTATAAAATTATGCTCTTTTCTAACAAAGCTCCGATACCATGTAAATTTTTATCTCAATCCCCAACCCGGTTTCAAGTCACCATTTCATCATTGTTTAATGCCCAACCCAATTTACTTTCTCCTGCAAATTAGATAATTTTCTCATAAACAATTTGACTGCAACACATGAAGAATTTTACAACTTTAAATGAGTAGTAATAAAATCATAGTCACATATGAAAATTTAGACTCAGAATTTTTTGGTCAAATGACCCACGCAAAACCCCAACCTCCGGGGAAAACCTGTGAAAGAGATTATTTATTTTTCAACAGTACAATAGAAAGCAAAATTTTTAGTCACAACTTATTTGAACTAGAAGATTAAATATCAACCTCGAAATTCGTGCCCATTTCAGAAATTCAAGCTCAGAATTTCCAGTCTACAAACCACCTCGAAATTCTGTCCCTCGCTCCCTCAAAAATTGTGCCCTGCTTAGACTAAAAAAGTACTGTATGGACAGGTATAGTACGACTGCAATTAATGCACTTAAATGCTGCCTTGAAATTCGCTCCCACTAAATAGCTGTGCAATCACCTCGAAATTCGTGCCAGGGGAAAAAAACTTCAGTGTTTCATAATGAAGAGTTATGTCCCTTCACATTAATAGCTACTACTATAATAATTAACACTTATTATTTTATTTAATTATTAACGTTGTTTAATTATTATCCTATTTATGTTCGTTACATGCATCCACAAATCAGAGTTGTGAAATATTCTTTAATGTATAAAGAGATTTAGCTATGTGTTGTCTGTCAATTGGACACTAGCAGCAGAAATCTTCTGAAAGCTGTCTCCTCACTTGAGAAAGAGGGAGAGGTGTGACCTTGGGGGCAAGCACAGAGCCAAGTACTGTCACCTACTCCTAGCTCCTCCATTTAGGCTAACTCCTAACGAAGCCAAGGGGGGTAGTCCCTAACAAAGAGTTTCCATGGCTCAATGTGTTTAAGTTAAGTTTCAATGTTTGAATGATGTGGATGGGTGTTGTTTAGGAGTTATTATGATGAAAGATGATTATAATTATAATAATTTGAACACAAGACAAAGACAATCCATGCTGCTGCACTAGATTAAAAGATAAACAGTATATCAAGAACTTGTAAAAATAAAATTGCATTCACAGATAAAGATTTTATAAGCCAACGACAAATGGTCTAGATTAATAGCAACGCATGAAAAGATAGACCAGTGCCTTATGGAGTCGAAGCTCTGCAATGCTTGAAAAATAACAAAGATACAAGTCTTGAAATAAAGCTAGTGGATATGTTATGCGAGTCTCTTGGTATGTTTTAAATATTTTAATGGTCTTGTTTGTTATGGCTTTGAAACGAAAAAGGTACAAGAGACCAACTGGGAAAGTGTTCAAAGTCATTCCGTTCTAGACATGTCGGCCCGTCCAGTATCTCGGGCTGGTGTCCTAGAGGATTGACCAGCTAGCTGTGACCCTTAAGACAACAGGGAGTTTCGACGCCCTTACTGAGAATAAACTTGAATGCTTTCTACAACGCCGATGCGTTGGTTATGGGTAAACATTTTATTAAGTTGTTATTGCGATCTTAGCAAGTCCGTTCACCGTTCTGAGTACGAACCCAACTATGATAGTCGGCAGAGCATACTAGGTGAAGGATATCAACGAAATAAATTAATTAGAGGGGAATGTGAGTTGAAAGATTTTATTAAAAGAATGAATTAAAACCCTCCGACAGAGAGCGCTCTTGACTTTGTCTTATGACAAAAGTTCAAGAGTCTTATCTATCTATATGCCTAAGTGCAAGGATGATGCAAAAATCAATATGCTCTCCGACAGAGAGTGCTCTTGACTTGGATTCTGGCAAGTTCAAGAGACTTAGAAATTAATTAAAGACTTGCAAAAAGTAAAGTACATGAAAATGAAAGAAAGATTAGACAAACTCTCTGATAGAGAGCACTCTTGATCCACCTTACAGTGAGATTCAAGAGATTTTGGTTCTTTTTAAGTTTTTGCAATATTATATCAAAAGACAATAAACAAAACTTAGCTAAGTAATGAAATAGGAAACTTTTTCTTTTTTCAAATTTATGAAAGCAAACTTTTAAATAATGAAACTACTCTTTCCTATTCTACTCTAGCAAATTTCTAAGCAAAACATGAAAATAAAGAGACGATACAAGCTTCCCCCAAATGGGGGAAGAGGGGTGTGGGAGCCTTTATCCGACTTGCTTTTTATTAATTCTTTTACAATGCTTTCCTTGATTTTGCTTTTGCCTCTTCCTGAAAGAGCAAGGTGAGAAGGGGAAATAAAGAAAATGGAAGTATTTTTGTCTTTTATTTTGCTCTTTGCTTGCCCTTTAGCCTTTGGGCTTTTCTCAATTTTCTCTGAAAGTAAGAGCTTTAAACACTTGAAATGTTATATGTTAAACAAAAAAAATTAAAGAAATAAAACTACAAACTAACTCTTAAAAAGGGGGAAACTTCTACGGTGGAAATGGAGGAAAGAGAGAGGAAAAAAGCTATGAAACAGGAGAGAGAAAAGGCAAAAAGAGGGCTGTCCCAAAGGGTAAAAGAGGGCTTCAAAAAGAATGAAAGAGGGCTGTCCAAAAAGGGAAAAGAGGGCTTCAAAAAGAATGAAAGAGGGCTGTCCAAAAAGAGAAAAGAGGGCTGCAAACTAACAAGCAAAGAGGGCTGCAAACTGAGTGAAGAAAGGGGAAAAGAGGGCAGCAAGAAGAGAAAAGGAAAAGCAAGCCAAACAAGGCAATAGAAGGGAAGCCAAAGGATGGAAAAAGGTAAACGAGGGCTTCCTAAAGTAACCGGTAACCAAAGTAAAGATTTAAAGAAGAGTTTGTAAGATAGAACTTGAAGCAAACGAAACCCCTAATGCCTCCTTGGAATAATCCAAGTTATTGTAGATCCTGAAAAGAAACCAGTGTTAAACAAAGAAAAACTTGTGATCTTGAAGATGAGCTAGATGCAACCAAGCTCATACCCTTCTCCAAGATGGCAAATCCTGTCCAAAATGAGAACACTCAAACAACCCAGTGAGATCAATCAACTAGCATGCTAAAAATATAAAGATTCATCAACATTAATACAACTGAATATTTCTTGCTCATGAAATCTTAATANACATCATTCACCTCACAAGATTCATTCACCACTAGCACCGAGTCGCATGGACCTCCAAAGTCTTGATTTTATTCCAAATATGAGCATAAAGCAATTACAAATTCTAATAGAGTAAGTTTACAACCAAAGATCCATCTTGTAGAGCTCAAAAGAGCCTCTACTTATACAAAAAGGAAAGAAAATAGGGCTCAAATCCCTAAATCCGGACTAAGAGTAACATTGGAGTAATTGAATGAGCTTGACATGATGATTTGGAGTTGAACTGAGCTGCAACTGAGTTGTAACTGAGTGCTGGGGTAATGAGGGGGGGTGAGGTGGCTCATCCTCCCTTGTAATGATAACCCAACCAATAGATAACCCACACTTCAACCAAAAACGAATTTGACCAAAGAGGGCAAATTTCTGACTGATAGTTCAACTGCTACCCTCTGATACTTGATCTGAAACTGATCGATATTGATTGGAATCATCATAAATGCTCCGTGCCATGTCATTTAGCTTTTTATTTTATTCAATTTGTTTTATTTTGGAGAGTTTTTGATTATCTCCAAAATATTCATTTTTAATAGTTTAATTAATAATTTCTCCGTAAATGACTTTTTTGAGAAATTATTAATTATGAGGCTGAATGAATATCCAAAACTTAGGGATAACTCGCCAGTTGATCATGAATGATTTTTGGCTTAAGGTTAGAGCCTTCAATAACTGAATTCGGATCCCAGATGACTGACATATTACAAATTGAAAATTTTCCATTTAAACTATGGAAAAATTTAATTAAAAATTTAAAAAATTAAAAAAATAAAAACCCAAAATCCAACTCGTCCGGTAAATTTTTTTTCTGAGGGTCCTAGTGTCTTAGGACATGACCATAGTCTATTCTAATAATGTCTAGTAGGTTTATACATACTCAGTTGGGCTCTAATAACCTCCCAAGGCCCAAAATTCAAAATCAGGCAGTTCAGCTTTGGAGGAAGCGGGAGAAAACCTCGTCGATTATACTCGGCTATAGGCAAAGCATAATTGAGAAGGGAAAAAACTCCCTGGAATACCTTAGTTGAAATTGTACGTCTTAGGAGACCGAACCACTCAAAAACCCTACTAACACATTTTATTACAAACCCTGCGGGGCCATGGTCATAATTATTGAAAACAAAAACTGACTAGCCAAAACTTGCTAGGCACAAATGGCGGATCATTTGATACACTGGAACACAAACATTTATTATGTTTGTCAAATGACGGCTCCTCAGCTAATCCAACTATGGTACAAATAAGTTGGTAACACTATGCACTATGAAAAGTAACTATAAAAGAAAGTTTGAAGTTATTTTTGTGACGGAATGGTATCACTAAGCTCAAATGATAGAAAAAGAAAGACAAGAAAGTATCCACGAAGTGTTGCCAGTGGGATGAAATCCTTTCTTCAAGAGTTACTAGAGTAAAAGTAGAGCTCACACGCTTATCCAAAATGTTAGCTTAAGCAACTTGTAAAAAAGATCTACAAAACTTGCAAATGGGGATTAAATGTCGGTGTTTATCCAATAATGAATGGTCAATAAAAATATGAAATCAAACTAGAATCATAAACTCATAAGCATTCTACTATAGATAACAATAATAAGTAATCACAGGAGTATTACTCCCTATCTTATCAGAAAACAATTCTCTTCAAAGACAACAAATTTTGAACACATGAAAGCTTGCGAAAATCTACAGATTACCTCAATATTGCCAGTGAACACACATCCAAACACCATAGACCACACTTGCATCAGCCTCCAAAGCCTTTTATTAACGCAATAATCGATTTTACACATCACAGGAGCAGAGGTTCAATGCCCAAATCATCCGTCAAGAATGAAGAGAGGCTGCCTGCTTAAATAGAAAACTGACAAGGAGAGGAGGGGCGCATCTCCTCAAGGATGCGCTAGCTCTCAGTGAGTTGCCATTAGGTGGATGAGGGTTGGAAAAAGCATTGGGAGGTGGCAACATCAGTCCCTTGAGGGATTACTTGCCCCAATAATCGTTTTTTCCCAAAGCAATGAGATTTTCCAACTTGCCCTACGTCCCCACATGGAGAAATGCGCCCCTCTTGAGAGAGGAAAGTTCTAACTGTTGAGATTTCATCGAAATGGCAACATCCAACTTGTCTCTCTTGCTCGGGTACTTGCCAAAATGATTTTCCAAATCACCCAACTCTTTTTTTGCAATTATCCTTTATTTTTTAAATTGCCGAATTTTTTAATATTTCATTTTTTCTTGGGTTTTTGGGTTTTTCGAGTAATTATTAATTTTTGGGTTGAATAATTACTCGAAAACTTAGGAAAGTGGGTCTAGGGGTTAAGTAGGTGCTCTGAGTTAGAAAATGAGCACCCCCATGGCAAAAACAACCTCTTAGCCACTGCAAGTCGTGAATATGAAATTGCTTTATACTGAAAAGCAAAAATAACATATCTTTCATGATTTTCATTTATTGCGAAATCATATGCAACTTCTGTGTAATTTTACTCTGTGAGGTGTATACTATCAGTTTTATCCTGTAACCAATTTATTTATTCCTCGAACAGTGGAGTTTATTCTTCATATGTTTCATCAATGACTGCATTTATGTCTCTCCTCGTAGGATTTTGCAAGGGTTGTTCATTTGGTCTCCTTTGTTCTCTTGACAGAATCGTAAGGTTAAAAGGTTTCTTAAATTCTCATGCTTGTTACTTTTGAATTGGTTCTTTTCTCATGCGAGGCCGAGCCAATTTCTAAGTGATCACCCTTCACTTAACCTTTTATTTGTTCATACCTACCTAACTCACTTAACCTCTTACTCATTCAAAACCCTCCACTTTTGTTCCAATGGAAACCAACTGATCTTTCGACTCCGTGATCATGGTTAAGTAGCTAACCATAGTATCTGTCTTGCTTATACAAACGGTTGAAAGCTAGTTTCGAAAGAACATCTGTCGAGACGAACAAGAGTTTTTCAATAAATCAACCAAGCTTCAAACATTTTATTACTTATGTCCTTATATAAAATGTGTGAGATTAAATGATCCTTCGCAGAATAAAGAGAATCACACTTTTATGACTTTTTATATTTTTACAATTAACTTATTAAAAATAAGCTTGTAAAAACGGAAAATCTATCTATCTATCTATCTATCTATCTATCTATCTATCTATCTATATATATATATATATATATATATATATTTTTCCCCGGAAAATTAAAAAAACCTATGGGGGACTTGAGACATGTTCATAATGACTCAGAAGAATGATTAGCATGGTAATATACATCGACACATAGGTTTTAACAATCTCTTAAGGCTTAATTATTAATGCGATTATTCCATCTTTAGAGGTTTGGGTGAAAAACTCAAAAATGATTTATCGCTTAAAAACAATAAATAATTAACAAGAAAAAACACCCTAGAATTAATGCATCAATAAATAAGTCCTAAGAAGCCAAACCTTTTACATAAAGTCATCATGCTAACTCATTTTATTACAATTCTCCATGGAGTATGAACATGTTAAAAAAAATTAAAAAAGGGCCCCTAGGAAGGCCTACAAGGGTTTATGAACTTGAAAATTGAACAAGTGATTGTTCATCTTTGGCGGCTCATTTCGAAATCCATCTTAGTGTAACTTGGTTGGTAACACAGACCACTGCACCATCACCTTCGCTGGTGTCTAGGGCGGCAACCCAACCTTCGCTGCTGTAACAACAACAACAATCCACATTTTAGGAAACAGGGAAAATACACTTCGGGCAGCAGGCTGATGGTGACGGCCAGCAGCAGTAAGGCTGCTACAGGTGGTTAGAGTTTGCAGCAGAAGGCTGCTACAGAACTCAGCGTTAGCCCACCCTCCACGTGGCAACAACATTTGGTGGCAGCAGTAAACCTGCTAGGGTTTTGGAAAAATTTTGTACATTCATCTCAGAATTTTGAGATCAAATTGCCTTCTTTCATGTACAAACTCACTCATCTCATTTAGAGGATGAATTACTAATGCTTTGGGGTTTTTGTCCTTGGTTTCCCTGTGAAAAATCATGTGTTCAATTTGTGTGATGCTTGGTTGATTACTGCATTTATCTTATTGCTGTTTACTTTTCAAATTCTATCTCTATTACGGTTTGCAATTTTTAAGAATGACATGCACATGTTAAAATTCAACAAAAAGGAGGACGTTGAGGGAGAATAGGACATCCAATTCATTATATTCCATTCAAATCATTCATCATTTACAACTCGACCTTGGTCACACTCGAAAACCCTCACACTCGAAAACCCTAAATTTAGTATGGGAGGCCCCTCCTCTTCTCTTCCTAGGCCAAGAAAAGTAGGGGGGTTGTTGTGGCCACAATAGGCTTTCATGTGAGGTTTTTTGTTTTATAATGCTTGACTCATAGGAAACCTCCCTCCATCATTTCTCTAGAGCGAGTCACCTCTTCTAGATAAAGAGACATCCATTAGGGTAGATCCAACTACTCTAAGCAATTTTCTATATAGAGATTCTTTTTCTTTGGATTTAGATGGTAGGAGAACTTCACACATGACTTCAGAGGAGGATCCATGTCTCTTTTGTCCAATCATAGACACTTAGAACCTTGAGACTCCTTTCCTTCTCCTTATACCTGGCTCTAGAGCATTCTATTTCCTTTTGGCATTATGATAGTTGTACCTAGGTCAAATAGATTATATTTGAGTTTTGCATATATAGGAATGGTCTTTGAACTTCCACTATGTATTGCCACTTATGTATTGAGAAGTCTCATTGACCTACTTTTGTTCCTTTATTGGAGATTAATAAACTTATCTTATCTTATCTTATTCCTCCTTTTCCTAAACACTCTTGCACATCTTGTCTCATATGAAGTGAGTGACTATACTAGTCATATGTTAATTGTGATGAATGGTCCATGCCTATTTTACTTATTTCTTTTCACTCAATATCACTATTTGGTAGTTTTTGATAGGATATTGTTGAATTTCTATAGATCTTGTGAGATATAATCGATTATGTATTTTGGCCATTTACAAATTGTGTAAGGTTAGGTACTCAAATAGCTACCCTAGAGTGAACAATGTTGATGGTAATCTATGTAAGGTGCATTGAGGAAATAAATATTAATTGTAAGAGAAAAGGTGATGTTTTTGACAATATGGCAATTATGTGAAAGTTTGTTAAGACTATGTTACCACCTAAGTTGTACTTGGTCGATATTTCAAGCGAGCCGGCGAAGTGGAACAAGTATACTTGTTCATTCTTTCGAGTTCAGAAGTCCGCCATGCTTTTTCTGGGAGTCTGTTCGGTTATTTTTTGTAACACATGTTCATACCTACTTAGGGAAAATTGTAAAAAAAGTCCTAGCATTTAATTTTTTATAAAAGGCTCGGCTTCCTGGACTTGAGCATCAAGCCGACTAGCCCAGAGTGTTTTTTCCCTTGGTTATTATTGGTTTTTGAACAAAAGGCTAATAATTTTTGAGTTTTTTACTCACACCTCCAAAGCTGGGGTAGTCATCTTGGTGTTTCGGCCTAGGGAGGTTATTAGAGCCTTCGTATCGGTGTTTTTCACCATGCTAGACATTCGAATTGAGTCGTATGGACATGTACTAGGCCCCCTTGGAGTTTTGTTAGATTTCGAGAAAAAAAAATTTCTTTGTTTTTTAAGCCATTTTTTAATGGTTTATTTAAAATTTTTTCAAATGTGATAAAAGTCAGAGACAGAGTCCGTTTCTGACGTGGAGACACTTGTTTTCACACTCGGAGTGTCTGCTTTACCCAGGGACCACTTTCTACATCAGTCGGGCAGCCGGAGCACCCCGTGAGGCGTTATTTGACTAAAAATGCATCAAGATAGCATTTTAATGTTAAATTTGGACAAATTGGCACTATAGTCAAAAGTTAGAAAGTCAAAAGTATTAAAATATTGGGGTGATGGGGTGACATGGCATGGGTCCCCTAAAGTATGCGACCTTCTCCATGTGAGGTAAAGCATTTCAAAGTATGGTTTAAAGGTTTGAGTGGTTGGTTTAAATCATGGTGACGTTAAACTTCAAGGAGTCATGAATATGGTGAAAGGAGTTGCGTTAACCAAAGTGGACCCCGCTTTCTTATTATTCACATCATTTAAAAACATAACCTTGGTTTATATAATAATGTACCAATCATTGTTTATTATCTTATGAAGGTAAGCCAGTTGCTAGTTGGAGGTGACGTCACGTTTTTGTCAAAATCATGAGTATGGGTGCGTGTATTAAAAATTGGGTCGGTCCCATTTAAATTTTGTCATGTAATGGAGGGTTATACAATTTAAAGGATTGGCGGAGCTAACATCATGTGAATTGTATGGACGGAGTGGTGGTGACGTCAAAATTTGTTGAAAATCGTAAGCTTATTTGTGGGTTGCGATTTCTAAAGAGAGTGGAGCCCCCTTTACACATGGGCTGCGAGATGTTTGGTGGTTCATCACGTGAGATTTGCCACGTGTTCCCTTTGAAGATCAAACAAAGGGTTGGTGGGTGCGATTCTCTCATGTGTGGAGGAGTCGTACACATTTGTGTGAGGCAGTGGAGCATGCAATTCGTGAATTGGAGTTTCTGAGGTGGCACCTCTTCCTCACCATCTCTTCAGTTAACTAAAGAATCAACCCACCATTTCTGCTGATTTATTCAGTTCAACTCAGCTTCACTCAACTCAACTGAACTTCTTCCGCCAGTGTTGATGGTTCCCCCATGGGCTTGTATTTGCTATAAATAAAGCTTGCTCTCCTCATTCAAACTAGTTGGAATTATATTGGGAAGAGCTAGCTATTGTAATCATTGTTTTTCTGAGAAATAAAAGAGACTTTGGAGGTCTATTTGTGTGGTGCTTTGTTGAGTGGATGTACTATCATTGTGTTTTTTGGGGATAATATATGTTGGATCCATCTTGCTTTCCAAATTCCAAATCTAGCTTGCTTGAAGGATTGGTATCAGTTTTGCGAGGTAAATTAAGCTGTTTGTTTACCGCTTCAATTTATTTAGTTTGAATGCTTAGAGATGCAACTCGAATATTTCATTTGTTTATGAACATTTTCACATTGATTTCTAAGTATATATATGCTGCTGGATTTGACCATTGGTTGTTGAGTTGTGTGAAGTACAGGTTATCTTAGCTGGAGATCAAGAAGATCTTGTTTGATCTTCCTCATTTCTAACACTTTTGTTTGCAGATAAAGTCCCTCGGTGCCCCACAATCAAGCGCCTCAAAGATCTTCTTGTTCTTTTAACCTCTCTCCCTCTCCTTCTCAAGTATTATTTAAAATTTTACCTTGTCCTTTATTTGAAAATGTAGTTACAGATCTGAAGTTAAAGGTTCATCTTCATACATAGATCGTAATTACTTTTCATTTTTAGATCTTGCTAAAGTTTAAAGGAATCATCATTTCTTAGTTCAGATCTAGGGTTTAAGCTATCTTATTTCAAGCCATTATTAGAAGAAAAACTAAACGCTTGTTTTTTTAAAGGATAGTAGTTGGTATAATTCATTATCCGGCAAGTTAGTGCCTTGATTTATTTTCTCTTCTTAAGAAGCAAATAAAGACCATGAGAAAGTAGCTTTCTAGCTCACTTGCTCAGTCATTTTTACCTAGTTTTTTCATTCTGTTGTTACTTATAAATTTTTTGGCAAAATTTGGAAGTTTTTCCAAAGCACTCTTAAAGTGCTTTTGGACACATTCCACTAATATTTGTTGGCTGTTTTTTGCAGGTTTGCGATAAAAGAGAGGGAAACTCTGGCAAATTTTCACAAAATCAACAAAAAAGAAGACAAATAGAGCTCCCCCTTACATAAAAGGAATTTTTTATTATTAAGTTGTAAGCTTTTGGATCCCAATTTGAGGACCAAAGTGCACTTTCTTCAGTAGCATTGTAACTGATTAATAAAAGCAAGTTTGAATAGGCTCGTTAGAGCCCGGTTCCCATCCCCCTTGGGGGGATTTGTGTCGGTGTCCTTTTTCTGTCTTTTTTATGTGCTGTCAGCATAGGTTGTTTTTCTTTATCATTTCATGCTTTGTTTAAGTTTTGCAAAAGTAATCTGAATACTTACCCACTGCGCTATACCGAAGTATCATAAAGGAAAAGATTTGAGCAGTGTAGTAATTAAAAAACAATTTTGTTATGCATTGCTAAGTTAAAATAAACCCCCTCGCTTTCCTGAGTATAGGTTCGTGGATAAGGGCTTGTTCGAGTACTGAATCTGGAAAGAGACTCCTGGGTTTTTACCTTTTACTAAATTAGAAAACTTGCTCTAAAACTTTTAAAAAATTAACAAAGACTCCTTCCCCGTATGCTCTACACCGCTGCAGCTTGTCTGATTAGTTGGCTGTATTAGAAAGGGATATGAGTTACTAGATCTAATAGGAAAATCCACACAAGTGATTTTCTCGAGAACTCGGGAGGTTGCAAAGGGTAATCACTACAGAGTCAGGGGGCTACTCCAAACAGGTTCATCCTCGCCCCGTTGGACACTTGGTATTATTGCTTTAGCACTCAGTTCGAAGGGACTTGACTTGTTGGGCCAAGCCCACAATTTTTCCATTCCTTAATCAATTTATTTAAATAATCTAAAATTTACCAACCGAGACACTGTAATACTTTCTCTGAGACTACACTAGCAACCCACATTCGCAAGCACTCCTTTCATCTTGGCACTGGTCTTTTATGTTATATTTTTGCATAAATTAGTCTTGCAATGTGCCATTGAATATTGTGTACCAAATTTGAGAGGGTTGTTAATGTTAATCTTGTTTGCAGTAATCGGTTATTCTTTAAATTTCATCCATTTCATATTAAAACTCCTAGAATTAATTATTTCTCTCGTAGAGTAAAAGCCCTAGATTTTACTTTTCATTAGGGTCCACCCCCCTTGGCTTTGTTAGGAGTTGGCCTAGACGGAGGAGCTGAGTATCAGGTGACAGCACTTGGCTCAAGCTTGCCCCCAAGGTCGCACCCAGTGGCTTGAAGATTTCTGCCATGTTACCCGAGGTGGGAATTAGGCGGCAACAAACTATAGATGAAGTTCATGGATTAAGGTAAGCTGGTGAGTTGACATGTTAGTTCAAATGTTAGTGAACTTAACAATGATGGTGACAGTAATGTTGGAAAACTCAACATTGGCAAAAAATTGGTAGGAGTCAACTTGATAAATTGGTCAAATTCTAAAAAGAATTGCAAAATTCGGCAAGCATAAACTTCGATCGAAATAATTTGAAAAAAAATGGAAAACTTGATTTACTAAAATCTACAAAAAAATTGAAAGAATAGGGAGAAATTGGAGATTTTTAAGATGCTAGGTGGGAGCATGATTGGCAAGTTTGTATAGCTGAAAGCATTTAAAAATGTTGGTAAGTTCCATGATCACGAGATAGGATGAAAGCCATTGAGGTTGTGGAATTGATGGCTTGGATAGATGTCAGGAAAAGGTTGAAGTTAGAAGTATTGTCAATACTAGCATGGGATAATTTGAAGTGCTTGTGGTTGGGGGTAGGATTCTAGGTGTTGTACAATTCAAAATTTTCTCTTCAAATTTTGCTTTGCTCTTTGTTTAGTCACTGGGAGGATAAATACCATGATTCATGTAGAAAGCAGGAGTTAAAAAGTCAAACATTAAAGTTAGTGCATCTGCGAGACCCATTCTCAGAGAATGGTTTCCTAGTTAGTTGACTAGGACAGAGTAAGACCCTAGAAGGTACCCTAGGGCCCCCAGTAGTCTCTCGGGGTTCTTGGTCTAGCCCCAGGCAGGTTGATGCCATGGAAAAGCCCCTAGCATGTGGTTAGGGCCCCTATATGCCTCTAGGGTATTCTGGTTTGGGACCAGGGATGTGATGTCCAAGTAGAGCTTGCAGGTAGAGGCAGAGATATATTCTGGTATGGGACCAGGGACACGACGTCTAAGTAGGTTTTGTAGGTAGTTGATCAACATGATTCAATGTAAGACTAAAACTCAGCGTAAGGCTAAAATCCATTCATTAAGAATAGAAGATAATGATGTCCTCTCTCCTAATGGGTTATTGCTGATTGCTTCTCAAGGGACTGGCCACCCCTTGACGATGTGACTAGCACCTAACCCTTAGGAGCAGTGTTAAGGACAAAAGGATCGTACCATCCGTTTGGATCTTCCCCTTATACAATGATGACAAAATATATAAAACTATGTACTTTGAGAGAGAGAAAAGTCTTTGGTCTTGTTGGTCCTATTTGAATGCATGTCCACCTTTACGGTTCACTTTGATCTTGTGGTTGTTGACTCATGGTCCTATTCTTACTTGGTCCTCGCACTCTCACTTGTGTGCACCTTTGATTATGATGACTCCTACTTTATGGAGTGTATTTACCTAATTGTTTATTAAAGACCATTGGACCTTGTATTGTTATGGTTACCTTATGTTTTAAAGGACCCTTTAACCCACTTATGGTTTTGTATTCACTTTATGTTGGACCTGTGGACTTTCACTTTATGACTTTATTATAATTTCTTTAATTAATTATTTTATAGTCTTCTTAATAAAATCTTTATGATTTTATAAATAATTTTTTTTTACGATTTAGTCTAATCTTAAGACTTCTACTTTATGATTACTGTTATAAGTATTTTATAATACGGTTATGGGTCAAACCTTTTATTTTATGGTTTGGATTATTTAATATTATTGATCCATTTTTTATTTTATGGTTTGGTCACTTTATGGTTATTGTGGACCTCAATGTGAATCTTTTACACCATTTAATCTTATAAATAAATGAGGTTATTTTTTTATGTCATCATCGATTTTGTAAGCTTTGTTATCTACCTTCACGTGTTTTATTTTTGCGGTGTTTTATTTTTTTCGGTGGTTGACTGCGTTTTTCCTTCTTGGCTGCCTGCGGCTTTCTCACAACTGCCTCCACAATTCTGCCTGCCCTGTTTGTCGTCTCTGTCTGCTGGTTGCTTGCGGTTTCTCCACGGGCTGTCTTTGTCTGCGACTTTCCCACGACTGCCTCCACGAGGCTTCTCTCTATCGGCTAGCTGCAAATTCTCTGGGAATTTTTCTCTCTATGTGTTTATCCTGCACGGGCTACTTTGCGAGTTCTTTCTTTGCAATTTTATCCTTTACATGCTCTATGTGTTTTTCCTCTGCGATTGCCGAGTCTCACCTCTGCGATTTTCAGTTGAGTCTTACCTCCGTGATTGTTGAGTCTTACCTCTGCCATTGCTTTTGTGATTTATTAGCTGAAGTCTTACTTCTGCGATTGCCGAGTCTTACCTCTGCGATTTGTTTATTTACCGGCTGAGTTTTATCTCTGCAATTTACCCAGTGTGATTTCTCACAGGCTGGATTTGTCCCTTACGGGTGGGTGATTGCTTATGGGTTTTCCTCTTGAAGTCTGATCTCTGTAGCACCTGTGTGTCTTTCTTTAGCCATGGTCACTTGCATGATTTGCTAAATTGATTGGAGGAACTGAGGTCTGTTTACTCCTACTCTCTCTCTTAAGGTACATATATGGTTTACCTAGTTTGACTTGTCCCTTTGGTGACAAGATCAAACTCAAAACTACCTGAGTATAAGGTGGATTCAATTAATGGTTATGATTCTTTAACTTAGTTATTATTTGTAGTTTATTTGAGATTTATTTTACTATACATGTTATTTATTATTTTCTTGTTAATGACAATTGATGAAACATCTAAATCATCAACATTAATGCAGTGACCAGCAGAGCGTTAAAGTTAACGTAGTGACTAGCTGAGCGTTAAGTTGGAAAAGATGAAAGTTATCTTGTTAAATTTTATTACAATTTAAATTTTACCTAAATTTTTTGTTCATGTATTAAAGTTTATTACTTGTATTAAAACTCATCTCACCTGTAAAGTTCAACATGGTATCAGAGCTTAGGGTGTAGCTAACTCTATTTTGTAGCCAACAAAATCTACATCTATCCTAAGACAAGATCTATACTTCATAAAAGCTTACTCTTCAGGTTGACAAGTAAAGGTTAAGATGACTACTCCTTCAGTAAAATCAGAAGATAGGCTCAAGGGACCCTCCAACTTCAATGCATGGGAGGCTAGGGTTCAAAATATACTAGAAGAAAGCAATCTAGATGATTTGGTTACTAGAGTTGTTGAAGAGCCCACTACTGATCCAGATTTATGTGTGAACGAAATGAAAGAACAGATACAGAGTCATAATAACATAAATTTTGCAAAGATAACAGAGATACAGTAAACAAATATTCTATTAAATTGTAGAAATAGAACAGACTGTAATACAATTGCTAGAATGGTGGTAGCTATCTCTGAGAAGAAATGTGGCTGCTACACTCATCCGTGCCAAGCTTCATACAAAATGAGGCCAAAGGGGCCTATTTATGATAATAATGAGGGTGAGAACCCAAAAAGTCCAAAATGTAACACTAGAAGATGAACCGTCATAAAGTTTGCGGCCTCAAGGTGGTAAGTTCAATAGTCAACTTCCCGGGGTCATAACTTTTGCATACGATCTCCGAATTGGGCGTTCGATAGCTCGTTGGAAAGGTCTATCTAAGCTTTACAACTTTTGGTCGGCCAAATGCATGCTGATGGCTACCATTTGGCCCCGAATTGCCAAAAAACATCGTTTAGGGCCTCAAAACGGCCCCGAAAGTTTGGGACCCGAAAAACCGTAGAAAAATAACTAGGAAACTGCCACAATGGACAATTGTTTTGAGCCAGTGGAATGGGTGGGTGGCCATCGATCTCCATCTGGATTAATCCTCCCTCCTTAGGAAGCAATGGTCTCCATTGCGTCGAATCCTGTATCATATCTCGAACTGTGTGTTGAGTTGATCTCCTGGTGCGACATTTGCTGAAGTGAAGAGGCTTCCTTTCTTTGAAATCCCGTGAGGGCTGTAATTGTTGTATGGATAATTTGTTTTTGGATGAGCACCTTGAATGCGTGGCCTTGCATTGTAGAGGTACTCGGATAGATGAGGAAACAATGGCTCTGTCTTCTTCTTGTGTTTGATGAGCAGAGACACCTTGTGTAGAGGGTGTGTAGGTCTCTGTGATCTTATGTTGTCCTTCAGACACAATTGTTAAGAGGAATAATTTTTTGATGTGGGAGCTTATCTTCCTACCTTGCGAGACTTTGTTAGGTGCAACGGTCTCTGGTATTCGATAGAGTTTTCTTTCCAAAGTAACAATGACGCTGCGAGGCCGTGACTCATATACAGCATGATGCTTCCACATATATGGTTGTCCTAAAAGAACATCACAGACTTCAAGTGGGGTCACATGACATAGTACCTCGTCTTTGAAAGGCTTGGTGCCATATGGTAGGACGCATTGTTGAGTAATGCGAATACCTCGTCCTTGGCTTAGCCAACTGATGCTGTAAGGTTGCGGGTGTGGTGTTGTCGGAAGCTCCAATCTTTTGACGACTTCTGCTGAGATTAGGTTCTTTTGGCTGCCGTTGTCAACAACAATCCAGATCAAGGAAAAGAATATTACTTGGCTTCAACACTTTCAAGTCCCACCTCCAACTTTTCAGATTCCTGGTGGATTGACAGTGGAGCCACTAAGCATATGACTGGATTCAAGGAGACCTTGGCAACTTTCAAGGTCAAGCAGTTCCACTTCAAGGAGATGGAAGTACCTTTGACATTAGAAGGGTTGGTTCAACCAACATACAGCTTGATTCAGGAACATTGATTATTGTTGAGGAAATTTTATATGTTCCTGGGTTAAAGAAGAATGTTATTTCAGTGACAGTTTTAGAAGACAAGGGGTACTCAGTAACTTTCTCAGAAGGAAATTTTTTGATATGGTCTAAAGGTAGAAGTATAAACTCATCCACTGTGATTGGAGTTCGTGAAGGTGACCTCTATAAGGTCCCGAGACAGGCTGTTAAAACTCTATACCGCAGTAAAGATTCAGAGATCAAGAGGGAGAAATTTTTTCTATCTAGTCCCCAACCAAGTGGGGTTGCAGAAGATGAAAGAGTGATCTTCCATCAGTCCTCCAGTGACTCAGAGATGGAAACCTATAAGACTTCTCGCTTAGATAAGCAGAGGGAGATGGCCAATAAGCCTACGTCTGATCTCATTAAGAAGCCTATTGAAAAGCTTCAAGGTTGCTCCATTGAGAGTCATGTCACTGATTTAGTTTATTCCCATTACGAGGAGTCAGTCTAACAACAGATTTGGAAAATTGATTTGTGGAAAGTAATTCTCAGCCATCAAGGGAAGTCAACTATAACTTCCAAGAGGATTTATGAGATCATACTTCGTGCTAAGATGGAGAGCTGTTTGAAGTTCTCAAGAAAGCCTGTATTTGATGACAGGCTGAAAGACATCTAGATGAGTTATCACAACGTAAGGGTGCAGTATGTTATCGATGTGCTGAGAATGTTCCTCTTGCTGAGAGGGAGTGTTAAAGTTAGTGCAGCTGCGAGACCCATTTTCAGAGAATGGTTTCCTAGTCAGTTGACTAGGACAGAGTAAGACCCTAGAAGGTATCCTAGGGCCCCCAGTAGTCTCCTAGTGTTCTTGGTCTAGGACTAAGCAGGTTGATGCCATTGCAAAGCCCCTATATGCCTCTAGGGTATTCTGCTCTGGGACCAGGGATGTGATGTCCAAGTAGAGCCTGCAGGTAGAGGAAGAGATATATTCTGGTATGGGACCAGGGACACGATGTCCATGCAGGTCCTGCAGGTAGTTGATCTACATGATTCAGTGTGAGGTTGAAACTCAACCTAAGGGTGAAAGCCATTCATTAAGACTGGAAGATAATGATGTCCTTTCTCCTAATTGGTTATTGCTAGATTGCTTCTCAAGGAATTGGCCACCCCTTGATGATGTCCCTAGAACCTAACCCTTAGGATTAGTGTTAAGGACAAAAGGATCGTACCATCCGTTTGGATCTTCCCCTTATACAGCGATGACAAAATATATAAAACTATGTACTTTGAGAGAGAGAAAAGTCTTTGGTCCTATTTGAATGCTTGTCCACCTTTACAGCTCGCTTTGATCTTGTGGTTGTTGACTCATGGTCCTATTCTTACTTGGTCCTAGCACTCTCATTTGTGTGCACTTTTGATTATGATGATTCCTACTTTTTGGGGATTGTATTTACCTAATTGTTTATTAAAGACCATTGGACCTTGTATTGTTATGGTTACCTTATGTTTTAAAGGACACTTTAACCCACTTATGGTTTTGTATTCACTTTATGTTGGACCTTTGGACTTTCACTTTATTACTTTATTATAATTTCTTTAATTAATTATTTTATAGTCTTCTTAATAAAATCTTTATGATTTTATTAATAATTTCTTTTTGTACCATTTAGTCTTATCTTAAGACTTTTACTTTATGATTACTGTTATGAGTATTTTATATTAGGGTTATGGGCGAAACCTTTTATTTTATGGTTTGGATTATTTAATATTATTTATTTTATGGTTTGGATTATTTAATATTATTGATCCATTTTTTATTTTATGGTTTGGTCACTTTATGGTTATTGTGGATATCAACGTGAATCTTTTACACCATTTAATCTTATAAATAAATGAGGTTATTTTTTGATGTCATCATCGATTTTGGAAGCTTTGTTATCTACCGTCACGTGTTTTATTTTTGCCGTGGTTGACTGCGTTTTTCCTTCTTGGCTGCCTGCGGATTTCTCACAGCTGCCTCCACGATTCTGCCTGCCCTGTCTGTCGTCTCTGTCTGCCGGTTGCTTGCGGTTTCTCCATGGGATGTCTTTGTCTGCGACTTTCTCATGGCTGCCTCCACGGGCCTTCTCTCTGTCGGCTATCTGCAAATTCTCTGCGAATTTTTCTCTCTACGTGTTTATCCTTCACTGGCTACCCTGCGAGTTCTCTCTCTGCAATTTTATCCTTTACGGGCTCTGCGTGTTTTCCCTCTGTGATTGCTGAGTCTCACCTCTGCGATTTTCGGCTGGGTCTTACCTCTGAGATTGCTGAGTCTTACCTCTGCCATTGCTTCTGTGATTTATTAGCTGAAGTCTTACTTCTGCGATTGCCGAGTCTTACCTCTGCGATTTGTTTATTTACTGGCTGAGTTTTATCTCTGCAATTTAGCCAGCGTGATTTCTCACGGGCTGGATCTATCTCTTATGGGTGGGTGATTGCTTACGGGGTTGCCTCTCGAAGTCTGATCTCTGCAGCACCTGTGTGTCTTTCTTTAGTCTTTTGCATGATTTGTTAAATTGATTGTAGGAACTGAGGTCTGTTTACTCCTACTCTCTCTCTTAAGGTATGTATATGGTTTACCCAGTTTGACTTGTCCCTTAGGTGACAAGATCAAACTCAGATCTATCTGAGTATAAGGCGGATTCAATTAATGGTTATGATTCTTTAACTTAGTTATTCTCTATAGTTTATTTGAGATTTATTTTACTGTACATGTTATTTATTATTTTCCTGTTAATGACAATTGATGAAATATCTAAATGATCAACATTAATGCAGTGACCAGCGGAGCGTTAAAGTTAACGCAGTGACCAGCTGAGCGTTAAGTTGGAAAAGATGAAAGTTATGCTGTTAAATTTTATTACAGTTTAAATTTTACCTAAATTTTCTGTTCATGTATTGAAGTTTATTACTTGTATTAAAACTCATCTCACCTGTAAAATTCAACATCAAAGACTCTTAAGGTGTGTTTGATCTTTGTTCTCTTGTTGATTTGAATTTTGGACAAAGAACTGTCAATATATAATGCAAATGGAAATAAATGTAAATCAACATCAATTGATATTGACAAATTTATTAAAGCATTTGGTAAGATAGTTGATTTTTGTCATACTTTTGTTTGAAATGGTTATGGTTAGAAATATTTGTGCAGAGTTTATCATGTTTAAATTTTCCATCCACTATTTTCATTCTTTCTTGAAGTTGCTATGCCTTTAATCTGATGCCTTTGTCTTTGTTTTAGTGGTGCACTCTTTTGTACGATTTCCATCTTTGTCCATGTTGATTTGATGAGATGGGGAAGTAGGCATGCAAAGCCTAAAGGCAAACCATTGGAAAAGAAAGGAGGATCAGATTTCAATCCAGTTTAAATGTGAATGGAGAATGCAGCTGTTGTAGTTTTTCAAAGATAGTGAAGAAAGTTCTAAGCTTGTGCAAGGCTTTACTGTATCTATGATTCTAATACAATGTCTAATTGGCTATTGAAGTCTGAGAAGTAACAGATAAGCATGGTTGAGGGGTGAATAAGGTGACATGATAGAGAAAACAGTAAAGGAAGACCCAATCAAAACGAAACTGGCATGGGAAAATATTTAGCATAAAATTTACTGGCCTATCAAGAAAAGGGAACTTGACGTGATTTATTAACTAGTTTATATGTCCAGCCATTTAAATCAAACATTTGAATTTTAACTTAACTTGTGGTCTTGAGATCTAGTGCCCCCTTTAGATTTGATTTTGGTGAAGTAATAGCTGATTACATGATGCTCCTAGGCATCTTTCTATATCTCTGGAAAGAGATGGCCCCAAATAAAAGAAAAAGTTCATCTGTTGTGCCTTTAGACTTGTACTTCTGTAGTGTGAAAATGAAAAAAATAAAACATAAAAATGTGGTTTATCATTTACTCATTAGAACAAATGTTGCAAATCTTGATATACTTTGAAATATTGAATGCTGTTTTTTTCCCTTTTGTTTTGCCACAGCTATGTTTGCCATGCCGAACTTAATGCTATCTTGAATACAAACCATGCTTCAGCAGCAGGACAGGTTAGTCACTTGTGTGTATCAATATTTTTGAAGGCAAAAGATTCTACAGGTTAATGATTATAATGACATGATAACTAGGTAAGCGCGTGACTTTGAAAACCTTATCATTTATTGTTTATAATTTTTAATGCCTCTAGAATTCTCTGTTTTTACTTCAGGAGGGTACTTTTCTTTTCACTAGGAAAACCTTGAGGTGTCCCTCCTCCTCCCTTGAATATCCAAATGGAGTGCGGCTAAACTGCCAGCCACAATAGTGGCCGGTAACCCTGAGGCTTGAGGAGTTCTACTGGATTTGAACCTGTGACCTGTGGCCTTCCTATTGGCAACATGTTGCGGGAAGATGGTTCAACTGATTAAGCTACTGTTGGGGTTATTTGAGTGGGACACTTACACTATTATTTGTACATTTTAAGTTCATGCTAGATCAATATTCCAGTTTGTAACTCTATTTTTGATATTATGGAAGCATCCTCTACTTCAGTTTACTAAAACATAACAGGAACACTTAAACAATTAGAATTCCGGGAAGAAAACTAACTAGTGTTTGATATACTGGATATGTTATCTTAGTTAAATTGAGTAGCTAATCTTCAAAATTTGGAGATATGGTAGAACTTACGTTGTCGATTTCTAATGAGTTTTGTTATTGTTGTCACACAATCTAGAAGTCTAATAATAGCAAAGGACATTCAACTGCTAGGAAGATGGAACC
The DNA here is from genome assembly GCA_001517045.1 of Pseudotsuga menziesii. NCBI lineage: Eukaryota > Viridiplantae > Streptophyta > Pinopsida > Pinales > Pinaceae > Pseudotsuga > Pseudotsuga menziesii. The sequence goes on from LPNX011019903.1 coordinate 744,775, forward strand.
TTGGGAAATTGCCCCAATGTAATGTCCTCTTCTACTTAAGCACCAAAAACTACCTCGTTAACTTGTTTAATTCCCATAGGTTCGAGCGAGTATTGACAATTAGGGAATTGATTGAGGATTGATTCCACTTGGAATAAAAGAAAACCTTAAGTAGTGATATTAAGTCATCAGTGGATAAAAGAGGGCTAGCAGAGAAGGTATCAACTGACATGCAAAGCATGCGGGCCATAACTCAATTTGCATGTGACATGCGTCATTTAAGTTGCATGCATGCAGAAGTTAGCACATGCAAACTCAACTCAATAAAAGAAGGCAAATCGAATCCCTAATCATGCATATGTTATAATTCACTTTTGAGAAACAAGTTCAAGAGATCTGAGACCTAAGTTGGGGTTGAGGGCGCAGTCTTCAACTATCAAGTGTATTTCGGCAGCGAAATCTATCTTCCCTAGTTGCTTTCCAACATATATGATCCAGGTCTATCATAGCACTTCACAGATATCTCATAATTATTGGAGACTCACTTTATCAAAGGTGCAAGGGTCTCCAACACAACTATCGGAAGAGAATCATCCAACCACTTTGGAGGTCGAATATCCAACCAAAACCTTCTAGAGATCCATTGTGGACGATTCGATGACATATTGATCATATCTCCATCTTCTTGAAGTTAGCTATTGAGACCTGTTATCACACAAAGTGTAGCTACCCACTAAAGGTATCCCATCCGGGACGGTAGAGGTAAGGTAGCTAACTGGTGACACCACAAGGGCCTCGTCCACAACGTATAAAGGGTAGTTGTCACACCGGATGGGCTCTTGTCACTTTAGATCAATCCAGAGAATGACCAAGGGGGAGACCCTACTAGCCTAAGAAGCTAGCGAACCTACTCAAGGCACTCCGAGGGTTTGACAATTTATAAGAAAGGAGAGATAATGAGTGGGTAAGACTAGATCTATCAAATTAGAGTGGTATGGAGATTAGGGACAAGTTGGGAGGCTTAGTAAAAATGGGAAATAACCCAGCCTTGATGAGATTTGTACCACAAATGAGTTAAGGAAATAGATCTAGGGAGATCTAGCCAAATAAAATGAAACCCGAAAGGGATCCACCTAGGGTTTTTGCATAAGTTGTTTAGGAAGGAAAGCTTGTTGTATGAGCACTCTGGTGCTAGGAAAGAAGTAGTTACTGAAAAAACAGAGAACTGTGACAAAGGTTGACTATTTATCACTCTTGGAATGCACGATTTGGATTGGGGGTGATTATAGCATACAAGGAAGCTGCTCTCAATCCACGGTTGGGTGGAACATGGCTGTTCCTATCTCATTTGGTGTTGCAAAATTATCCAGGTTTCTAATGAAGTTCACTTATATTACAGTTTGCATAATTTTGTAGCCTATGGGTTTCAATTTCCTGTATATTAAACGGATTGTAATTGTTATCTTATGGTTATGATTGTTTATTTTTCCGTGCTAGAATGAAGAAGTGCAACAACAATAATCTTTTGCAATTGTTTTAAACAAAATACTTCGTTTTATTAAGATCAAGATAGAAAATGCATTATAGCTTTTAAACATTACTGATAGAACTATTATTGTTTTTCTTATACTGTAATAGAAGATTATGGATTTTAAACAATAGCAATATTAAATAGATCCTCATTAAAATTTCATGCTTCTTGAAGGTTATTTAATACCTCTGTAGCCATTATTATTAAGGGTTGTGGCTGAGATTTGTATCGGTTCATAGGATCCAAGAGATGCGATTAGAGCGACATTTTATTTCTAGGATAGGTCTATAGATCCCCAAGGATAGGTAATCTAAGGAAATCGATTGCATGCAAACGTTGGTAGTGTTGCCTTAAACTAAAGTATGGACTTTTATCCTGGAGCAAGTCGGAAGGCTTAGAGCATTCATACACACATCTAAAATTACCTTAAATAACTGAGCATATGTATAAAATTCAAAAGACTAGCTACTAGACCAAGTCTTTGTTTCGGCAGCGAAAATTATGTATTTTCATTAACCCATGGATATAGCTTAAATGAATAAAAACTGTACATAACCTTGCAAGAGATTACAGCTCCATACAGGGGCAATTAAAATAAGAATAATCCATAAAAATAACATGTTACAAACCTGTATCGCTAGAGAAATCACTAGGTTATGAAAACGCAGAGTAAACAATGCCTTTGTTGTTGAGTACATGATTAACATATAAGTTATGTGATGTCTAAACCCTAAACAAATACAGGTCAAAATTACGGATTAAACCCTAACCAGATACAGTGTAAATAATGCCGCTAATGCTTGATAACCATTCAACAAATAGAGAAATAGAATTGCTAAACCCTAATAAATTACAGTGTAGAGTTCTAATTAAGAATTACAGTTAAACCCTAAGCAAATACGTGCTAGAGTTAAAGGCTATAGTAAGACCTTAACAAATACAGAGTAAACAACACTGCCAAGGTTGGATAAGATATTAACACATAAAGAAATGGAATGGAAAAACTTTAAATAAATATAGTCCAGAGTTCAAGTGGAAGTACGGTTAAACCATAATCATGTTGATTAAGTTGTCATTGATGCCAACAGTGTCTGGTCATTGATGCCAAATGTTGAGTCCTTGGTGCCCCTTATGGAGCGCCCGAGGGTTAATGTTTAGTTTGTGGTTGTCTGTGTCAGAGGAGCGCTTTTTACCTTGTCCAAGCTTAAGCTTGAAGCCCTTGGAGGCCTTGGAACAATGGCAAAAGCCCTGGTTACCGATTGACTTAGTCAAGTGCCCCTAAGTTGTATCTTGGTCCCATTTGAGTCCATTGTCCAGTTCCCTGATCCTGGTTGATCTTTGATTACTGGTCTTTGTGCTGCTTGTTATGCTTGTACTTGTTTTGGTCTCTTGATTGGTTGTTGGATGGATGATGTGGCTCATGTGTGTAAGTCCCTTGATGTGTTGATGTTGGAGCCCATTGCTTGCATTGGAGGGTCTTGAGGTTGTTGAGTTCTTGTAGGGTCTTTGAGTCCACAAGCTTAGATCTTGATCCTCTTGCATGTGGAGACTTGGGTCTTGGAACCCACACTTATGGTGGTATGTTGGAACCCATTCTTATGGGGTCCTTGGTGTCCTTGGAAGTTTGGGTCTTGAATCCACACATATGGTGGTTTGATGGCCCTTGGATGCTATATGGTCATTGACATGTTGTAGCCTTGTTATCATGCATATGAAGCCCATAAGGTGTTGCAAACTAGTGGTGAGGTCTTTGTACCCCTCTTTTGGGGTGTTGGTACTCTTATAATGATGAAGATATATAGTGGAACCATTGGATATGTTTTTGATGATATGGATACCTTGAATATGACGATGATATTCTTGAAAAAGTCTTTGTTCCCACTTGATTGGTGGTGTTGGGGTCCTTGATACCCTTGATATGATGAGTATATGGTGGAGCCTTCCTTGTTGATGTGAAGTTCGTAGATGTGAATACCATCGAATCCCTCATTCCTTTGATGATGTCCATTGAATCCTTTGGCCTTGGAACTTATGCATAAGGGAACATGGTCTTTGGCACCTTTATGTGTGGAATCTTTGAAGTCCTGAAAAATTGAAGAATTTAAGGGTATTAGATCAAGAATTTGCAAATAAACCCATCATAGGTAGATAGTCATCGTCAAGCCATTTCCGTTGATATGTGGAGAATCTTCTAACTCCTTACGATTGAGGAGATATGGATTTTTGAAGTTGGTGTACCCCACCTTTTTGGGTTAGCCGACCAAACAAAAGAGACTTTAATTATTTGTAATTTTGAATTGCATGTTGGCCCAGTTTGAGGTATTAACTTTCCTCCACGACCTATATAAATAGAATATCAAACATTTCATTTGTTCATTAATGAAGTCTCTCTTTGGTATTTCGTAACTCTTGGAGAAAAGTGCGAAACTTTGTGGAGGAGAAATTTTTGGGCATCTTTGAGGATTGAAGAGATTCACTAAACTTGACATAACTTTCTCATACAGAATCAGAATTACAAAATTCTTAGCTCGTTGGAAGGCTTGTTGCGAGGGCTATGTGATGGCATGATATATAGTTTCTTTTGGTTTGCTTATTGTTTCTTCATCTTGTGATCTTCAAAAATGTGTGGTTCATGCTTCTGGGTTTCTCTTGTTATGGCACATGTCTCTCATGAATAGAGTTCATCTTTGATCTTAAAATTTGAGCCTTTATATTGGTATATCTCTTTGAAGTCATTGTAAATGTTATGGAGGCTATGGTGATGGTTATCTTGGCATATATCTTGTTGTGATATTCATATAGATCTTGATGATTATCTTGGATATTGTTGGCATAGATCTTGGTATTTATCTTGACTGTTGTATAGTGTAGTATTGAATGAGAGCCTAAGTGTTTTCTTGACTGTTGTATAGATTTTGATCAACCTAAGTGTTTTCTTTGAAAACTAGTTTGACAAGTGTTGATCATTGTGTCTTTGACCTAATTGGAGCTGGACTGTTATTGATTGTTAATGACAACCTTTGACAGTATTGTAAGTGACTATTTGCTTGATATTTGTTTGATTTGTTGACTTGATTTGAGTGGAGTGAAAAATCCTTTTGTGTCTAAGAGTTTATGAGATTAACTGAGTTTGACATAGTTGGTTAGGTGTTTTATATTCTTGACTGAGGTTAGTTGGTTGAGGTATATCGTGTTTAACTATCAAGTATTCCTTGACTGTGATTGAGGTTGGTTGTGGTGTCATTGAGTTGAGTGTGATGGGAAAAAGTTTGGTTGACTGTATGTGAAGTCTCTTGGTTGCTAAAATGTGTCTCATACTTGATGAACTAGGCCAAGTAAGAAGGGTTGGTTCACTGTCAGAGCACTTGATTATATTAACACAAGTATATGATTGATTTGGCATAGGTACACAAGCAACTTGATACAGGTTGGTTTAATTTTGAAGGATTGACACAGGTTGCCTTATGTGCAATTGGTCTGACTCATACTGGTTGAGTTGTATGAGCAGTTGGTTTGACTCAGGTGGAATGAGTTTGGTGTGCACTTGGTTAGACTCAAATTGTCCGAGTCGATTGATGTGAGCAACAGATTGATTGGTACAACTTGATTGGACAGGTTGATTGTACAGGTTGATGAGAACTGTGATACAATGGACAATGATCAGTTGATGAGTAGTGATCAAATGATGAGAAGTGGTTAGTAGTGGCAGTGGTTGTGCAGTGTGGTACATATTATGCAGTGTGGTACAGATTGTGCAGTGTAGTACATCGAGTTTGTAAATCAAGTTACATCTTTAGAAATAGTTATGGGGGGACCCCCTAATGACCCCCCCATGCCCCCTAAGTGTTAAACTTGTAAAAGTAATGATTTATCATGTTGTAAAAATGGATTTTATGAGGTAATTCGCCCCCCTCAAATGTATTTGTCTAAGTTGATCCATGTAATGTAAAATTAAAAGATCTCAACCGTTGATGATGTTTTATTCTCAACCGTTGGATGGATGTTGGTTAGAATGTGGACACGCTTTCAATTTATTTAAGAGTTATGATCCCCTCATTGTATCTCATCAAGAATTTTGGCTCTTGGCTTATTGGAATAGATAATTTTTTTTGTGAGAAATACTTGTGTACTTGTAGATCGAATGTTAGCAATTGTGATTGAAATTACTTTTTCTTTGCACTGAAAGATTTTTGGCAAGCATCTAGTATTATTTTTGTGGATTAATTTTTCGTTGCAGGCAGAGAGACTATTTGGGAGGGGCGCATCATTTGCAGAAACCCACTGTTTGTTTCTCTTCTGGATTTGTTTCGAACAGGGAGTGATTTTGTCTATGAGCAATTATTTCTCTTATCATTTGTCTTCGTTTGTAGTGGCTCACTTTCTTGTTAATCTGATTGATATTTCCTTGGTTTGGCAAGAAGAGGGGTGCACCTGTCCACTTGGGCTTTTCGGAACAAGCTAGATCTTCGACAAAACTTTCATTTGATCTCTGTGGGAGTAATCCTCACCTTTTCGACATTTATCTACAATTTCCAGGTACGTTTCTCTATCTCCATTATTACAATCCACCCGGTTTTAATAAAATTAAAACCCTAGTGTTAAAACCCTCATCCTTTAGATTTGTAGGTTCTAGTTTGTGGTGAGCCTTGAAAACTTAAAACCCGCTTCTTAAATAATTTAAAACCCTCAAATCTAAATTTTTGTGATCATCAGACTCCATTTTCCCACCTAAAGCACTAGTCTTACCCATAGAAGGACGCCCTCCTTAGGGAAGTGGATGTTTTGAATTCCGCAAACTGGTTATTGCTAATATCACCTTCAACTGTTTTATCTTACCTCTACCAATCATTCCGAGTGTCTAATTTTGTTTAATTTCACCATTTACCCTTAGATTCGATTTTGATAAGTTTAAACACTTGGTAAATTGGGGATTTTCACATAGATACTTTTCTCCTCTTAGTAATCATTCAAAACTTTGATTAAATACAACACTAAGAGATCTAATCAAGATACCCTGGGTTATCTGCTTGTTTTCCTCATTTTTAGGGTCATCTTGGTCTTAGGGACGCCCCCTAGGCTTAGTATCTTCACTGAGTCTAAAGTGTCGGTATCCTTGACTGGTGTGACTACTGAGATTTTTTAGAGGTCTTGGACATCGTAGGTCACGACTTTTGTTGCCTTTTCCCTCTGCCATCCTGGATAGGATCACCTTGTTGTCGCCTTTCACGCACCTGGGGGGAATTAGCGCAACATAAATCTTCAAGCTGCTAAGTGCGTCTTTGGGGGCAAGTCTCGAGTCAGGTGTTGTCACCTGATCTTGACTCCTCCGTTTAGTCCACTCCTAACGGAGCCAAGGGGGGTAGTCCCTATGAAAGAGTTGCTAAGGCTCTTTATTATTTATTAGTTGTGGATGAATTGTTTTGTTGGGAGTTTGAAATGATTTACTGACAAGATATTGCAAAGTAGAAATTAGATCAGCAACATAAAGATACAACATTCATAACATGATATGACCGAAAGAAAATAAGTTTTGTAAATGAACCAGTGCCAAATGGAGATGAATAGTTGTCGCTGAAGAAATGGAAAATGTTTTACAATTTGTTCTTGGTCAGTTTTAAAGTTGTCAAAGATGTATTAAGTTATGGGCAAGGGGATTCTCGATATATGGTGAAGTACTGAGAATATGTTCAAATTCTAAGAAGAGTGGCTCCGCACACGAAAATGTGGGCTAGATGGAGTCATGGGGGGGTGTTCAACACTACACCAACGAGGATGTAGCCTAATGGAGTCAAATAGTTGCTGCTGAAGAAATGGAAAATGTTTTGCAATTTGTTCTTGGTCAGTTTTAAAGTTGTCAAGATGAATTAAGTTATGGGGAAGGGGATTCTTGAAATACGGTGAAGTACTGAGAATATGTCTGGATTCTGAGAAGAGTGGCTCCGCACGGGAAAATGTGGGCTAGATGGAGTCATGGAGGGATGTTCAACACTACACCAACAAGGATGTAGCCTAAAGGGACCTCACGGTTGCTTCCTAGTTGTTCCCACTTTCCCTGAAGAATTTGCTCACTATTTCTCAGGCTCGTTACGTCATATTTCCGTAATGTTTTGGGGAAGTTGCTTTTGTTAATATGAGTTTGCTTAGTTAGATGTGAGAAATCAATTAGTGCGCATCCCTGCTTTTGATTATTCCAAAGCTCAGGGCGAACCTTTGATGGGAAAGAGCATACCTTGGAATGGCAAATTGTTTTATTCCAAATTGAAGAAAACGAAAATCTAATCTATATATCCCTTGACGGATGGAGTATGTGCTTGTGCTTTATTCTAAGCAGTACATCAGTTTGCCATATAAGGAAACTACAGTCAGGGATCTCTTTCAGGATAAAGCCTTACTCGGGAAGTCAAGACTGGGTTAGATCTACAAAGAAAGAAAGCACATAAATATTGGAAAATAGATCTAACTAGATGCAAAACCTTGAACTACTCTAGAACTTAAAAGAAAGTGGTAAATACAAAATCAATCACATTGGGCGATACAGCCTTTCCCCAAATGGGGGAAGGGGGTTGTGGGAGCCGTAATTCCACCGGCTTTTTATTAACTTTATTACAATATGCCTTTTTATGAATGGGGTTTCCTTTTGATCTTGGAAAGTGATAAAAAAGGCTTACAAATCTTTCCAGAGAAGGGGAATGAAGAAGGGGGAATTAGAGGTGATTTGAAGAGCCTGAAACCTCAAAATTTCGCCAACACGTTTGCTTAACTTGTCACGAAAAGGCAAAAACCAGCAAGCTATGTATTTGTAAAGTAGTTGGTTAGTCAATAAAATACAATAAGAAAATACAACCTAGTACTTGCCAAAAGATAGAAAGATTTTATTACTTTGAGTACTAAGAAAGATAATCTAGATCTAAGCTTTTGATTATGAAACGAAGTACTTTTTAGATCTAATCAAACAAGTAAATAAAATGATGAACTTTAACATACGATTTACTTATTAAATGAAAGTAACCGGAAATAAAAAGATTTGTAGTTTTGAAGAAAGAAAGAGAAGGTACTCAAGCCCAAGCTTGAACAAGATCGAGGGGGAGGATGCCTGAAAAACAAGAAACATTAGATCCAAAATATATGGTGAAGAAGACAAGATGCAACCGAGCTCCAATCTTACTCAACGCTTGGTGATCTTCATAGCGAAAGAACCCTTCAAATATGTGATTAGATCTAGTATGGTAGATTAAATAAAATCAGAAGCGCACAAGTATAGCCAACTACAACATGCAGCTCTTAGGTCTTAGATAACTACTCATATGAATCTTCAAATGTCTATTCGATGGATTAGTATATAATCTTCTTAGCTAGATAATCAATAGTTGCATAAAAGGAAAAAGAGCGAAGTAGATATCACCTCGGTTATTTAACCAAACATTCACAACAATGAGAGTTCTTGCACCATCAATCTGATCTCCAAAGTCTCAACTTTATTCATAAAAAGATAAGCAATTACAAGTTACATGAGTAGAGGTTCCTTCCATCCGTGTTGAATGTGGAAGAAGGCCTCGCTTAAATAGAGTTTACAAACCTCGAGGGAGACCAACCAGCTGGAGAAGAGCCAAAGTTAACATGAGATGAAGTGGAGTGTTTGGTGAGATGATTGAAGTGAGATCTGAAGGAGATGGTGCCACCTCTCAAAGAGGGATGCGCCCTCCTTTGATTGCTTCACCAACCAAAGTTATGAGGGCCCAAAAGGGGACGCACTCTCCAACTACTCGCTAGCCTCCAATCTTTCCCAAAACTCATGCCTTGAAATATGGTATGATTCGCCTTGATTTATGGTATGATTTATGTTGATTTATGGAGTCAACTCCACACCAATGAGATAGTGCCACAACCCACACGTGAGGCCCACAAGAGGGGGTGCTCTCACCATCTTAAAAAATATTCGCTAGCTTTAAAACTTAATATATAATGACCCACTCTATCTTAAGTTTAATATGTCTTCCACATAAAACAATTCACCACCCTTTCCACATCATAGATTTTGACTTTTGACTTTTGTCTCTAGTGCAATTTGTCAAAATTGAGCATTTTTTTGATGTTTTGTAGCATTTTTAGCAAAATAATGCCATACGGGACGATATAGTCACACAAAGCACAGGAAAAGTGGGTCTTTGGTAAAGGAGGTGCTCTGAGCTTGAAATCGGCCCCGTACACACCAAAAACTGACTCCAGATCACACTTTTTTTACATTTTGAAGTTTTTAATTAAACCATTAAAAAATGGCTTAAAAAACGGAAAACATTATTTTTCTTGGAATCAGACGAAACTCTAGGGAGACTTAGTACATGTCCATACGACTCAATACCGATGCCTAACACGCTTATATACATCGACACATGAACTTTAATAGCCTCCTAAGGCGTAACCACCAAGACGACCATTCTAGCTTTGGAGGAGCGGTGAAATACTTGAAAATTATACATCGCTTATTCATTGTTGCATAATTGACAACGGAAAAACACCTTGGAATGATCGGATTGATGGCCAACTCCCAGAAAGCCAAGTCCTTTACAAAATGTTTGTCGTGTTAGATCATTTATTACAACGCCCCCAAGGAGTATGAACATGCATTTATTAAAAAAAAAGGGACCACAACTGGTCCTGATGTAACCACGGAACCTTCCGAACATTGACAATCAACAACTAGCTTGTTCAATACTCTGGCGGCTCACTGGAAATCCACTAAGTGCAAATTAGTGGATAACAAACATTATGGGGCAACTACGAGACTTGTGATGAAATGTCCAAAGACAAATTTAATCAAAATTTAGTTACAAAATTATATTTGGTTATGAAATTTCCAAACTTGCTTTGGTTATGGTGGGATATAATTTATGGAGAGAGTTTAAATTTCAAATAGCTAGGCATTTATTTTTGAAGGGATGTAGTTTTTCTTCCTCCCCCCCTGCTTAAAAAAAAAAACCATTAATGTGCTGGTGCACTTACATAGCTGAATAAGTAAAGGCTTTTGAACTTCCTATCCAATCGAAAAACTTTCACCTATGTAATATCCCAAATTGATATTTTGCTTCTATACTACTGGGTTATGGTGATTGTTTATATGTTTGTGGGTTTTAGGTGTGGATGATATATAACTTGATTTGCATGCAATAATAATTTACGTGCTCAAAATCCCAAATATGTCAAATACCGAGATAAAATAGGAAATATGCTTCAATAAGATTGTATTGACATACCAATAATTATAGTTGTGATGGTTGTTCGGTATACAAAAGACATGCATGCATGTATTAGGATTTGAGGTGAAAGTGTGTTACTTCTCCCAAGATTGATGCCCATGCAAAATTGCTACGCTCCTTGTTTATGGATGATCCTCTGTACTAGCTTGAAGGATAAAGATTGGATGTTGATCCTCTCCAGATATGATGGGGTGAGAGTCCTCCACACAATATAAGTGAAACATGCATCAACTTTGTGGCTTCCTTGCTCACTAGCGAATTGTTCCTCACTGAATGGAGTTGCCCATGCAAGAGACACTGAAATATCCCATGTAAGGAGATCTGCCTTCTTATGTTTGCACTTGCTTGTTTCTTGTAATCCTGAATTTATTTGCTTGTGGTTGTTTGGAGAATATTATTCCTTTCACTTAGTTCCTCTGGCTTACTAGTTTATTTTGTTGTTTTGCAATCTTCATGTAACCGTTTGCTCATTGAAATATTAATTGCATGACATAGTAAGATGAATAAACATCACAAAACCCATGATGTTTAGCTTAAGAATGCTATGAAATACATAGAATTGTTCATGCAAGTCTGGAAATAATAAATGCTTTAAATCAGTCCTGTATAACCATATGTAATAAGGGGAATAACTCTGACCTTTGAACAGTGTTGAAGGTGTACTGTGGAAGGTGTTTAAACAATGTTGATAACGTGACGTAGATGGCTGGAACAGCTGTAATACACGTTCTATGCAATAGGTAGGACAACCCTTTGGTGGTGGATTTCAACCCAACATTAGACCAAGCTTTAAGACTGCTGGTAGGCAATATTTAATAGTGCCGAAGAGGAAGTATGAGTCTTCCAACACTAGATCTGATAAATGATGATACTCCCATGCGTGATGTAAGATCCTTGGTGGGGATGATGGTGTAAGAGCTACAGGCTGCTATGCTGATATTGCCTTTGCCAAATAGAGTTGTTTTGCTGGGCCATAAAACTACTACTGAACAGAGATGAAATACACCTTGTTAGCGATCACTTCTCTTTACAAATTTAACCTCTGTCCTAACAATGCATGGCCGTCTAATATACAGTCTCCCAATTCTGTTAAGGCCAAATCTCCTGTATCTGGCTGCTCCCAGGAGAACACGACTTCTACAATTCTTGGCAGCCGGTACGATTGGTCACACAATATTTACTGAATACTTGGCTTCTCAAGAATGGTCACGATCTTGTTAAGATAGGTCGCTGCTCAGGCAAAGATCATGATTTTGTAAGAGATAACGCTGCTCCAATTAATGACCACAATAGTGTTAAGGAAGATTGCTGCCCAAGATTTGATGAGCCCTCAAGGAAGGTTACACGGCTGCCCCCAATGAAGAGATGGGCCTCTCCTCAATAGTAATGACGCCCACGATTATAATAAGAATCCATGCCACAAATGGGGAAAGGATTTGCTGCTCCTCACCTCAATCACTGCCCACAGTAATCTCTTGCCCTGAAGTATAATAAATAAGCCCACGTCTTTAATAGAAACTTCGCGATATGGATGGATTGTAGATTACTACCCAACGAAGGAGTAATATGCTTTGGTTCAATAGGAATGATAGGAGTAATGAGCTCACTGCCTTTGTGCCAGTTGTACTGCCTTAAACAATCACACTATTCCTATTGCTCATACATTCTCCAATGAATACCCTGCTTTCCTTCTTCCATGAAGTTTGATGCTCACGCCCTTAGTAGATCAAGAAATTGTTGAGTGGATTCGTTGTACTGAATATTGGATAGATGTGCCCTTAACTGGTGATGATATATGCTGCTCAATATTTGATATAGATGCCCTTCATAAACTGAATATGCAGCTGTATATGCTTTGAATCTTTCCCGTAGATCCTCTCGAATCTTGATGTCTTCTTTTTCTTTCCCTTGAACAATCTTTATTGTTTTCAAGTACGTTGATAGAACTGAATGATCTATCCTCTTGCATTGATCGGAATAAGACTAGGACAGATGTTTCACTGCCGAAATCCTGTTAGCTGAAGACTTCGTCTCCAACCCCAACTGCTGTGTTGCACGCTGTGCTGCTATCCAAGAGCTCCCAAAATAATCATAATCAAAAGTGAAGTCTCCTCTCGCTTTATCCTCTATTTATAAAGTTCAACTGCGTAAAACCTAATCTTTGACCTAATTAGGTCATTTTAACTTCTAATTTGCAGTTGACTTGCATGCATGCGCATGGAGACTTAATTGGGTGCATGCATCATTAAATAATGCTTAGATGTCATTTATGTCACTTTTAGGGTTTGCATGCATCTCACTTTTAGGGTTTGCATGCATGTCACTTTTGGGAACATTACAGACGTACCTCCTTTTTGTGTAGATCCTTTATAACTCTTTCAACAGGCGGAGTGGTGTACTGTAACTTTCTAGATAATATGATATAGATCTTCAGAAGAGAATGGTGTAAACATGCAGTTTTTTTGGAGCTATTTAGGTCAATAGCGAATTAATTTCCTTTGGTAAGGGGTGCCCTCTCTTCCACACGACTTTGCCTGTAACTTTACTGAATGTGCTAAGGATGCTCTAATAATCACTCAGTATGGAAATATGGTCCCTCCGATGATAAAGGGAGAGACATGCAAGAGAAACAAACAATTTCTTTGATGTAGCGAATTGTTGCCAAGTGAATGCGTCCGAAGAAATAGATTCTTATGCCTGGATATGTTGCTGCTCCAATGATAGAGAATAAATGTGAATTGCAAGGATAGACCTTGATGATCTATCTCCCAAAGTGATTAGGGCGGATAAGTTTCGCTGTCGAAAACACTTGTTCGCTGGGGACCCACACCTCAACCCAACTCGTTGCTGTTGTTGCTGCCGAGCCCTCAAAACCAATCTCAGAAGTGAATAATAAACTTGGATGCCTTTTTGGTTCGACTTATCTTCTTATATAGCTTTTTGGGTTTGCATGACTTTACTTTTGCATGCATGCAAGCCTAAATGCTCATTGACGCATGCAAGGTGAAATAAGGCCCGCATGCTTGTTGATAATTGCTCCAATAGCCTTCTATAATCTACTGATGATCTAATAACACTGAAGCGATGTTCCTTTCTGTTCCTAGTAATATTAGTCCTCAGTTATTCCCTTTTCTTTAATATCCGCTCCAACCTATGGGAATAAAATAGGTTAACGAGTGTCTCTGGGTGATTTAATTAAAAGAGGACATTGCAACCTACCTTAAAAAAGAGCATAAATTTCAGGATAATTATTAATAGAACTATTACAAACCTCATATATCCTTCATGAAGTCGCAATGTGCTGGTTTTCTATGGAGACAGTAGTCATAAAAAATTCCAGAAAATAAATGATGATACTTAATGGCTCCACTGTTTAAAAGCTTGGACAGTGAATAAGACATAAACTGAAAAGACCTATAGAAATATACAGTAGGATTAAAAAATAAGTGACTGATATCGGAGTAAAAATATTGAAATTCGTTTCATGTCTATTTCCCTGATTTGCCTTTCGTTGAATCAGTTGTACTCCAAGAGTACCCATACACGGGTACGCTGTACCATTTCACATGTACGTGCCTCTTTTTTTATAATGGTGTCTTAGGTACGTGAAGTCAGTATGGGGTACGACAGGGTACATACCTAACCTGTACCCAAGTACCTGGTACCCAGGTCTGTGTACCCTTGCTATACAACTAATTGTTGAGTATGACTTAATTAATATCAATTCATGACAACATAAATTTACAGTATTATGTTATTACATTATGACTATTAAAAGTAAAATAGTCTAAACTTAAAATTTTGAAGTACATGATATGCCTATCATAACATTTATTCTAGTTTCTGCCCTCTTTGCATCCTTGAACTGTTGTATGTCATAGGATTTAAACAATGATTGGAAATGATTGTTGTTTGTTGGTATTTGAGACAGGAAATGGAAATGATTTAATTGTTGTCTAGTGCTTAGGATATGTCTTAGTCATAATATTTGTGATAGAGGATTCTCGTGATATGCCATAAGACATGAGGGGTCTTAATCAAATTTGAATATGTGAATATTTGCTTAGTTATCTATATACTTTGACTAGTGCCATTGAAGAATTGTTGTCATGAATAGATGTTGATATAACTACTCTGGTGCTTACTCTATGCACCTTTATGCTAGTGTTTTACATGAATTTTTTTGTCTCCTAGATATGTTTCTAATGTAACAATTAAACTAGGCATGTACACATTTATTGTTTCACAAAGTAGTTTAAAGCAACTCCTTGGCAGCAAATATATTGTGGTAAGTTTCAATTTTAATAATTGCTTAACGTTTATAATTGCATTTCATTAGAATGTTTGGTACATTTGTCACATTTTACATATAAATATAGTTGAATATTAGGTTGGTTGTACTTTTTAGTTTCATAGTTACTTCCATGGTAACTAATTTCTGTTTTTCAACTTTTGTTAAAATGTTGAAAAATTCCGTAGATTAAATATTGCTTTATTATATGGTGTTGTTTTTGCAGAGGCTTTACGTAACGATGTTTCCTTGTAATGAATGTGCCAAGATTATCATTCAGGTGGCCAGTTACTTTTTCCCTTGGAAAGCTAAGATGTTGTTTAGTTTTTCCCTTGGAACGATGTGCTTTCTTTCTTCTTTCGGATTGGTAGAATTCATCATGTATAATATCACATCTTATTATTTCCATTTAACATGAAATTTATAACCATTGATTTTTAGCTTCCATTGTTGCGACATTTGTCTTAAAAACTACATGAATTTCTTAATGCTTGTGACTATGTAGCCTTGATAAAAACATCGACAATAAAAGCATCAATGAAAAATTTGGCAAAGCACAACAAGCATTAGAAAATACAAAATAAATTCATTTTTTAAGCAATTGCATATATCATTCACTGAAATATAGGGACTCCCCCTTGGTTTTAGGCTAAGTTGCACTAAATGCAGAAACATGTACAAGTTTTGGAAATGTGAACGCTTGGAAACTTGACCCCCCCAAAATGGGTACGTCAGGGGAAATGCGGTATATATATTTATATATATAGTTTTTTTTAATAACACATTATCTCACAATAAAATATAAATGAGAGGTTAATTTGTAGGTAGGTTTAAAAACGATTTAGATGTTAGTTTGTTTTCATTTTCCATAAACAAGGGCTTTTTAGATTTCCTATGGGTCGCAAGCTGCTCATGAACCCTTGAAGGTTTTCGAGAAGTTTCTGCGAAGTTTCCAAGTTTCCATGAGTTTTCGGTACCGGTACATGGGCATTTTAGGAGTTGACCTTAAATTATAAAGAGGTAGGTTGTGGTGAGTCTGGTGACATTGGGCACTAGCTCCTCCCATGTTAACTGTTGACTAAATTGTCATTGATGCCAACAAGTGTGTATTGGCGTGTCTTGGTGCTCCTTGAGGAGCCCCTGAGGGTTAGAAGTCAGTTAATGTCAAAAGAGACGTTTTGACCTTCTCCAAGCCCAAGTCTGAAGCCCTTGGAGCCCTTTGGACAATGGTAAAAGCCTTGAACACCCTGTAGAGTGTTTCAATAACCCTAATTTGTTTTATGATTCCCCAGTTGTTTCTCTAGGGTTCCTCAGTACCACAACCATGCCCTATTACCCTAGAATGTGTCCTTGGTGGGTTGAAAAAGGTTACAAGAGTCCAAATGACCCTTTCAGTGGTCATTTGTGTTTTATAGAGGTCATGATACCTTAGGAGAAGCCTAGGCACCCCCACCCTTAATGGTTGTGTCTTCACTTGTGGTGACTCTAATGACCCAACGAAAGGCCCTAAACCCTTACCTTTGGTCCCTAAACCTACATTCTATCCTATGTTGTATGCCTTTCCCTTAAAACACTAATAATAGCCTAATATTGGATAATGATGCCCACTGCACCTTTACACTAGCCTTTGAAGCTCTCATGGTGATGCCCTAGCCTATAAAAACCCTAAAACTTGTAACAAGTAATAAAAGAAATAAAGTATTAAACAAATCAAGTGTTAAAGCATAGTTGACCACCTTATTCCTACAACGTTGACAAGAAGTGGCTAAATATTTTAATGGGCACCCACACACACACATGGTTAAGGTTATAATAATAATTAAGTTTTAATGATAAAACATTTCTCAAGATTGAACAAAACATTTTTATGAAATCGACCCCATTAAATAATGTAAGTTAAAACTATTTTTAAATTAAATTAAAGTTTAATTAAAACAAAAAAACCTTCTAGAAGTCTGCCCTATTGACCTCCTTCTCATGCTAGAACAAGTGTATAAATACACTAACACCTTGTCACATTATACCGTCAACGAATTAACCAGCTTACTGAGGATTTTTGATGGACACATAGGGGTCTGAACCAGGGTCGAAGGGAGAAACCTCAAACAATGGGCTTCTGTTAAATTTTCATATGCTTAACTAAGACATCAGTATTTCATTTCATTTTCATAACAAAAGCATATAAACAGGATCACTGAAAGATAGACAAGCACAAC
>LPNX011019903.1:762355-796907 GCA_001517045.1 Pseudotsuga menziesii
ACCTTCAGTCTTCATCATCATTAATACTTTGACTGCTTCGATCAACAACATCTTCAGCACTTTGACCTTTCGATCAGCAACACCATCTTCAGCGCTTTGACCTTTCGATCAGCAACACCATCTTCAGCGCTTTGACCTTTTGATCAGCAACATCATCTTCAGCACTTTGACCTTTCAATCAGCAACATCATCTTCAGCACTTTGACCTTTCGATCAACAACATCATCTTCAACATTTTGGCCTTTGGATCAGCAACAACATCATCATCATACTCTGATCTTTTGATCAGAAACATCATCATGAAAATATCATCAACACCAAAACATCATTATCATCAAAACATCAACATCATCAAAACATCAACATCATCATCATCAAAACATCAACATGATCCTTCCTTTCAGAATTACGGGATCAACATGTTTGTGGTACTCAGACGATCCTTCCTGTCGGAATTATGGGATTGAGGTCTTTACGGAGTTACTAACGATCCTTCCTTTCGGAATTATGGGATCAACACATCTGTGGAGCTCAGACGATCCTTCCTTTCGGAATTACGGGATCAAGTCTTTACGGAGCTACTAACGATCCTTCCTTTCGGAATTACGGGATTTAGGTCTTTACGGAGTTGCTAACAATCCTTCCTTTCGGAATTACGAGATCAACACATTTGTGAAACTCAGACAATCCTTCCTATTGGAATTACGAGATCAACACATCTGTGGAACTCAGACAATCCTTCCTGTTGGAATTACGGGATCAAGTCTTTACGGAGCTACCAACGATCCTTCCTTTCGGAATTATGGGATTTAGGTCTTTATGGAGTTACTAACGATCCTTTCTTTCGGAATTACGGGATCAACACATCTGTGGAACTCAGACAATCCTTCCTATTGGAATTACGGGATCAAGTCAATGATCCTTCCTTTCGGAATTACGGGATTTAGGTCTTTACGGAGTTACTAATGATCCTTCCTTTCGGAATTACGGGATCAACACAGTTGTGGAACTCAGACAATCCTTCCTCTAGGAATTACGGGATCAACACACGTTCTCGAGTACTGAAGTCACCGGATCCGTTCTGAACCGAAGTTTAAGGATGATACAATCCTACCACCTTCTCGATGACCGAAGTTCATCGGATCACTTCTGGACATATGTCCCGGGATGATACAATCCCTCTTCATTCTCGAAGACCGATGTCTCCGGGTCACTTTTGGGCAAGTGCCCCGGGATGATACAATCCCTCTTCATTCTTGAAGACCGAGGTCTCCGGGTCACTTTTGGGCAAGTGCCCAGGGATGATATAATCCCATTGCAACATCATTACTCCCCCTTTCGAGGAAGACCCTTTCGAACCACACCAAGCTTGTCTCGAAAGTATTCGAACTTCACTCGGGACAAAGGTTTCGTCAACACATCAGCAACCTGTTCATCAGTACTCACATACTGGAGCTTTATGGCTCCTTTTTGCATCATGTCTCGATTGTAGAAATACCTAATTTCTATGTGCTTTGATCTGTCGTGGAACACAGGGTTCTCTGTCATCTTTATACAGCTTTGGTTGTCACATAGGATTACGGTAGTGTCCAACTCTAGATTGAATAATCCTGACAGCAACTTCCGAAGCCATATGGCTTCACAACTAGCAGAGCAAGATGCTATATATTCTGCTTCGGCAGTTCTTAGAGCAACATTGGATTGCTTTCTGCTAAACCATGAAATCATAGCAGATCCCAGACTATAACAACCGCCTGATGTGCTTTTTCTGTCTGAGATACTTCCAGCCCAATCTGCATCTGTATATCCATATAATCTGTACTCATGGCTATTATCATAGTATAGCCCAAAGTCTATAGTCCCTTTCAAACATCTCATCACATGTTTGGCGGCTACCAAGTGAACTCGTCTAGGTTGAACTAGATATTGACTTAAAGTGTTCACAGCAAAACAAATGTCTGGTTTGGTATTTGTTAGGTACATCAATGACCCAATGATCTGTCTGTAGAGAGTCACATCCACTAACTCTGATGAGTCATCAGTTAAAAACTTTAGGTTGGAATCCATGGGGGTGGCCAAGGCTTTGCATTCCAACATATTGAATCTTTTCAATATCTCTACTGCATACTTTTCCTGGTTGAGAAAGATTCCTTCTGAACTTTGCCATACTTCCAGACCTAGGAAATAGTGCATTAACCCAAGGTCTTTCATCTCAAATTCTTCTGCTAGTTTCTTCTTGCTTTCCTTAATTTGTTTCTCATTCCTTGTCAAGAATAAATCATCCACATATAGTAACAGGATGACATGCTCATCTTTTACAACCTTTAGGTAAAGGTTAGGATCAACTTTACTTTTGGTAAAGCCCATGCTCGACAAGAAACCATCTATTCTTTCATACCAAGCTCGAGGAGCTTGTTTAAGACCATATAATGCCTTCTTCAACTTGCATACATGTGTATGTCTATCTTCAACTTCAAATCCTTGAGGTTGTTCTAAGTATACTTCTTCTTCGATCACTCCATTTAGGAAAGCTGTTTTCACATCCATCTGGTGTAAATCCCACTTCATCATGGATGCAAGTGCCATGATAGTTCTAATCGAAGTATACTGTGCTACTGGGGCAAATGTCTCTTCATAATCAATTCCTTCTTTCTGAGAGAAACCTCTGGCTACAAATCTTGCTTTATATTTCTCGATACTTCCGTTAGCTGCATGCTTTACTTTGTATATCCATTTGGAGGATACTATACTTTTTCCTTCTGGTCTGGGAACTATATCCCATACATCATTCTTAATTATTGATTGATATTCTTCAGTCATTGCTTCTACCCATTCTTTCTTCTAGACCGCTTCTTCAAAGTTTGTAGCTTGCTTCACCAACACCTTTGATCGGATATTGATAGTCATCTCCTAAGGATACCTTCTGAGGAGAGCTCTTTTCTTCAAGTTTGGATAGAGTTTTCTTTTGTCCCATCATGTGCTTTGAAGCACCACTATCAATAAGCCAGGTGTCTTCTCCAGGAGTTACAGATCCAGAGAGTGCAGAGAATAGCACATACTCTTCTACATCTTCTTCTCTTGCTTGTTTTCTTGGGGGACCTTCTTCTTCTTCTTCTTCTTCATCTGCTAGATGGGCATGGTGCCTTTTGTTGTTGTTGATCCTCTTTCTATATTCTTGCCCCTTTTTAGGACAATTTCGGGCAATGTGTCCTATCTTGTTACAATGAAAACATTCAAAATCAGAATAGTCTTTAAAGGAAGGATTTTCTCTTACCCTTTGGATTCTTTTGGGAGGATGAGACTCCTTGAAATTTCTTCTCTTGAAGTTTGATTGGCCTCTTCTTCTTTTTGTGTGAGTGGCTAGGGCTTGATCATCTGCTTTTAGTAAGGCTTCTCTATTTGCCACTCTAGTCTCCTCTTGAATGCAGTCTTCCCATACAATATCAAACTTCATGCTTTCTTTTCTGGCACACATCATCTGAATAAAAGACTCCCAGGGTCTAGTGAGACCATTGAGAGCAGTCATGACCATTTCATCTTCATCAAGATTATCTCCAATAGCTTCTAGTTGCTCTTTGATCTGGGAAACCCTTGAAAAGTAGTCTTGGATGGATTCTGCATGACTCATTTTGATGCTCTTCAGTTGAGCTCTTAGATTCATCTTCCTGTTGATGTTTCTTCCCTCAAACATTCTGGAAAAGGCATCATACATTTCTTTTGGAGTCTTCTTGGATGACACTTGAGGAATCAAGTGATCCTTAATGGAGTCAGCGATAATTCTTTGTGCCCTAATCATATCCTTTCTGTGCTTCTCCTTGGCTTCAGCTTCTTCAGGTTCTGACACTTCTTCTTTGACATACTTATCAAGATCATTCTCTTGGAGAATGAGACCAATCCTGTATTTCCATGCTCGAAAATTCTCTATGCCTTCTAGCTTGTCTTCAAGCTTAGTGCTTGAAGTCATCTTGCTAGAGAATTACAAAAAAATTGAAATTTTGTGGAATGAGAAACTGACCTTACCAGGAGATGTGCTTGAATGAGGTGAGTTGACTGATGTACTTGGATTCTGGAAATCTCAATCTTTCAAATCAGACGATTCAGCTTCTGCAGAAATGCCTGTCACTGTTTCTGTGATATCTCCGCAATTGCTGCCCCTCTGTGTCTGAAATTTCGTACTGAGGTAACCTCGTATGTCCTTGATCCAAGACCACAGGTTTCATCAAAATTGGTTTCACCAATTTGTATTTATGATCCTTTTCCCAAGGTGACTTGTTACAGGACTGTTCAGAACAACGAAGTTGTATGGCCTGCCACGTGTCACTGTTTCATCTTCTGGTTCTAAACTTCGGACCACAGAAATTACAGTCCGTGATTTTTCTGGAACATCTTCAGGAATTCCATTTGGATCTCTGTAGCCCAAGCAACAGCAGTTCTCCCCAGGTGTCTTGTTTATGGATGAATTCTGGAAGAGGCTGGAACCCTAACTTGGAGGGATCATATCTCCAAGAATATAGCGAATCTGAGGCTGAATTTTGGACACAGTGTACATCAGGATTTTATCTTCGGCCTCTGCAATTTTCAGCTCCCGAGCCTTCGCCAATATCGGAATATAGCGAAAGTACCAAAACTTAGCAGTTTTAGTATTTAGGGTTTTTCTAGCTCGAGGTCAAACTAGGGTTTGGCTTTCCCGAAGTTTCACCCAACCAAAAATCTTGATCCAGGTCTCTAAACTTCGATTTTGATGAGGAGAGAAATCCTATGCTGGGCTCACTCAAAAATTCCTCTTCTGTAAGAAGCCCTAATTTCCCGCACCGAAAACTGAAAATGCTCGGAATCGAATTCCGCTTCGATAGAAAGATGCGCCCTTCAATGGAGAGTCAGCCTAGCCTTCTTTTGCTAATTGATTGTGGAGAGAGTACCAAAAAGTAAGAAGCCCTAGCTTCTGTAGCTGCACAATGTCTTCTTTCAGGGTGGCTCTGATACCATGTTAAATTTTCATATGCTTAACTAAGACATCAGTATTTCATTTCATTTTCATAACAAAAGCATATAAATAGGATCACTGAAAGATAGACAAGCACAACCATACAAAAGGAACACAAAGATTTATCCTGGGAAAACCTTAAAGGGAAAAACCCAGCAAAAGCTTCCTCAATATAGATGTCCCCAAAAAGATAAAAGATAAAACCAACAAGGAGATCAAAGCCTGATCCTCCTCCTTCTCCAGCTACTTCTCTTCTTCACTAATGCGCTACACAAGTGAGAGTGTGTGCTGAAATGAGGAGAGCTACACCTCTATTTATATTCATCCGTTCACTTCAATTAACTCATCCGACATGTAGGCTCGAGTTAATCATGTAGGCTCGAGTTACACATGTAGGCTCAAGTAACCACACTGGGGTGCTAATGACCCACCTTTACAATTAGAGGGGACAACCTCATGACTCTTATTAGTTCTTCCGATTAGAAGCATCGGGGTACAAGATAATACAAGTGGTTCTCTTGGTAGGACCATCGGGGACCACAAAAGATACATATAGAATATTCTTCGAAGTTGCAATATTTCAACAGCTTCAAGCCCCCGCCCCCCCTTTGTGTCGCCTTTTGTTAGGTTTGCTGATTTTATTTGCTCAAAGTCTTTAGAGTAGTTTTTCTTTTGTGTAATAAATTTCAATCAAAGTTCTTTCCTTTAGTTCCTTTTCATTTTGCAAAATTGGATACTAACCCAGCGTTGCTCTGTCGAGTACGACCTTTAGGCCTGAAAGAGGCTCTTGGCTGAAGTAATTAGTCTCACCATTTTGACTTTTTCAGCTTTCACAATTCTCAATTGGAATAAACAATCTGCCCTTTCCTGTATGCTTTTGCCCATCGCAGGTTCGCCCTGATATTTGGGATAATCTAAAGCAGAAGTGTGCACTTTCTAAGCTTTCCACATTTAATAAACAAATCACATTAATGAAATCAAATTCCCAATACGTTACGAAAATCCGATGTTTCAATCTTTGATATTGTGTAGCCAAATTCTTCAAAGGAAGCGGGAACCATTGGATAGTGACCTTGGGATACCGTCAGGCTGCACCTTCGATTGGTATAGTGTTGGACACCTCCCAGAAACTCCTATCCAACCCACATTTCCAATCGTTGAACCAACTTTGTCATAATTCGGTCATATTCCCAGTACCTCACGGTATATCGAGAATCCCCTTCCCCTTAATTTATTCATCATCCTATTAAATTAAAACTGACCAAGAATCCGCTGCAAAACATTTACGATTCTCAATAACATCTCGTTTATGACTCCATTTTAGTAATGGTACAATTTGCAATATCAATATATGTTTTCAAGTCATTTATGTTATCATTGCTATATTCATCTTAATGTTGTTGAAACAAAGTCTCGTTTATTTGTAGTAACTTGTTTCAATCTATTTTTCTTAAAACCCCTAAATACAATTCCATCCATAGCTAATAACTAATTAAGAGCCTTAGCAACTCTTTTCTAGGGACTACCCCCTTGGCTTCGTTAGGAGTTATGCCTAAACAGAGTCAGGATCAAGTGACAACACCCGACTTGAGACTTGCCCCCAAGGACACATCGAGTAGCTTGAAGATTTTCGCTGCACTAACCCCCAGGTGTGTGTAAGGGGACAACAAGATGCTATGCTTACGAGATTCAGACTAAGAATTCATCAACAACCATCAGGACATAGTTGAAAGATTTGTATGAGACCTTAGACAAGGGTCAAGCCTTTTTTATGAAAATATGTTTTTCTCAATCATGATGGATGAGAGTGCCTCATTACAAGAGCACTTACTCAAGATGAAGGATATTTGAGAACAATTAGTCTCCATTGGGCACAAGATGGAAGAAAACAATTTGGTGGTAATCACGCTAAAAAGCTTACGTCGTGCTTACGGGTACTTCGTTGAGACTCTCGACATTACTTCTATAGATGCTGACCTAAAGTTCGGTGAGTTTTGCAACAAGCTCTTATAACAAGATAGATGGAATACACAGTTCAGGAGCAGTAGTATGTTAGAGAGTTCTAAAGAGGCCTTTGTTGCCTATTTCAAGGGCAAAGGTAAATGAGGCAAAAAGAAAGGATAAGGCAACAAAGAGGATACTACGAAGAGTCAGAAGACCATTACTTGTCACTATTGTGGAAAGAATGGCCATATGAAGAAGTTTTGCAGAAAAAAGTTGGTTGATGAGAAATCTAACCAGTGGGGCCTCAACAAAAGGCTCATGTTATAGAACACACATATGAGAAGGAGTAAGCTTTCCATTCCTTCATGGCCATGAAGCCAACAACTTAGGTGCATCTCGTCGTTTAACCAACATGCACGATTGGTTCATGGAGCACACTCCTAGTGTCCTCAAATACTGTGATCTTTGGTGGTGGTGAAGGGTATGCGGTCATTGGGAAAGGAAATGTTTGGATTTCCATCTGAGGAAACATTCTTGTTTTCCTCAATGTGCATTATGTGCTAGGGATGGAGCTTAATTTGCTTTCTTTTAGTTAGATTTTGAGGCATTGTCCACAACTCTCTGTCAACTTTAGCAATAAAAAATGCTATATAGTTAAGAAAGAGAACGAACAAACTATTGTGCATGGTGTGGAGGACCATGGACTATTTCAACTAGTTGCTAGTGGACAATTCAAGGAGCATGCCTTAGCAGCTCAGAGTGGATTAGACATCGGCACACTCTGGCATCAATAGTATGGGCGTCTCAACCTTGCCTATCTCTCTTAGTTGGCTTGAGAGAATCTAGTAGAGGGACTTCTAGATATCTAGCGGAATATTTGGGGAGTATGTGGACCTTGTCAAGAAGGGAAGCAACATAGGACACCATTTGACGAAGGAAAGGATAGGAGAGCAAGCAAAGTCCTTTAGTTGGTTCATGCAAACATTTGTGGACGAATAAACATGACATCAATCACTGGTGACATATATTTTCTAGTATTTGTTGATGACTATAGTAGAAAAATGTGACTGTCTTTTCTGAAGTTGAAATCTGAAGTATTTTTCGAGTTTCAAATTTTCAAAGCATTAGTAGAAAAGATCCGAGTTGTTCAATAACCACTCTTAGGTATGATAATGGAGGAGAATTTTGCTCCAAAGGCTTCAACATTTTTTGTGCTAAACATGGGATATAAAGACAATACACCACACCGTATGCTCCATAGTAGAATGGAATGGTTGAGAGACAGAAACATTTTTTGTGCTAAACATGGGATACAAAGACAATACACCACACCGTACGATCCATAGTAGAATGGAATGGTTGAGAGACAGAATGGCACAGTCACAAAGATGGCTAGATGCATGATGCAGAATAAGTTAGTTCCAAGCAAGTTTTTGGGCTAAAGCAGTATTCACAGTAATCTATCTACTGGAAAGATCTCTCGTGATGGCCGTGAAGGAGAAGACCATTGAGGAAGCATGGTTTGGGAGGAATCCCAGAGTCATCCATCTTAAGGTTTTTGGCTCTACTGCCTATGCCTGGATTCCATATGAGAGAAGAACCAAACTAGAACTTAAGAGCCAAAAACTCATGCTTGCAAGGTATAGTGACAATCGCAAAGCCTACAGGTTGATTGATGTAGAAACTAGTCAGGTGACCTATAGTAGAGATGTTTTAGTTGATGAGGAAACTGGACCATTCTATTTTTCGTCATCAAAGTCCAGAATTACCATGGAGCCGTCCATCATGGATCAAGATTCAGGTGTTCTGTTGAAGATAACTCCACTTGAAAGGGAGGAAGATTTTGATAAATCTGTGGAGTCCCCAAGACTTAGTCTGGTAATTTTCTGAGCCACACAACCCAAATCAACCTTCTGAAGACATAAGAGCAACTTGTAGTCCTATTAATGATGGGAAGGTTCCAACCAGGGAAACAAGCAACCACCCAAATGGTGTCTCAACACCATTGGAGACCTTTGAGCAGTCGAAATGATCTAGGGGCAATCATTGTGAGGAAGGAGCAAAACAAAAATCCAACACGGTCAACTTTGTGCTTATGGTTAATGTTCAAGAAGTATTCGAGCCTCAAGTGTTCGATGAAGCTAAAGAGAGATCTGAATGGGAGAAGGCCATGATTGTTGAACATGAATGTTTGATGAAAAATCAAACTTGGGATCTCACAACACTTCCACAGGGAAGAAACCCATTGGCTGCAAATGGGTGTACAAGGTCAAGTACAGGGTAGATGGATCACTTGACAAGTACAAATCACTGTAGGTAGCGCAAGGGTTTTCTCTTACTTGGTCCTTTACCTTACTTGGACCAATAAGCATGACATCAATCACTGGTGACATATATTTTCTAGTATTTGTTGATGAGTATAGTAGAAAAATGTGATTGTCTTTTCTGAAGTTGAAATCTTAAGTATTTTTTGAGTTTCAAATTTTCAAAGCATTAGTAGAAAAAGATCCAAGTTGTTCAATAACCACTCTTAGGTATGATAATGGAGGAGAATTTTGCTCCAAAGGCTTCAACATTTTTTGTGCTAAACATGGGATATAAAGACAATACACCACACCGTACGCTCCATAGTAGAATGGAATGGTTGAGAGACAGAAACATTTTTTGTGCTAAACATGGGATACAAAGACAATACACCACACCGTACGCTCCATAGTAGAATGGAATGGTTGAGAGACAAAATGGCACAGTCACAAAGATGGCTAGATGCATGATGCAGAACAAGTTAGTTCCAAGCAAGTTTTTGGGCTAAAGCAGTATTCACAGTAGTCTATCTACTGGAAAGATCTCTCGTGATGGCCGTGAAGGAGAAGACCAGGGTTTATCTTGCTTGGTCCTTTACCTTACTTGGATCTTTCGCTTATACAGTGATGACAAAATGTATAAAACAATCTACATTGAGAGAGAGAAAAGTTTGATGGTCTTGTTTGTTCACCTTATATGGTTCATGCTAATCTTGTGAGTTTGTGAGTTGTTTTATTGTGACCCTCTTGGTTGACACTTGGTCCTTTACCTTACTTGGTCCTAGCACTCTTACTTGTGTGTACCTTTGTTTATAATGACTCCTACTTTATGGATTTATCCTAAATGTATTTACCTTATGGTTTTATTAAAAGACCTTTTGACTCATTATGGTTTTATTATGAAACTGTTGGACCATTTACTTTATGACTTTATTTTAATTCATTAAATATTACTTTATGGTTTTATTAATAAAACCTTTATGGTTTTATTAATAAAAAACCTTTGGACTTTCTACTCTTCTTTTCATTGGACCACTTTAGTTTTTCCTTATGGTTTTATGACCCGTGGTACTATCCTAACGAAGCCTTATAAAAGGACGGGGTTAACCTTCATGTTAATCATCAAAGGAGATCATCCTTCTTACCTGTCTTCTCAAATGTTTTCTGTTTGCCTCCAGTGCCTTCTTCCCTTCTCTGCGTGTGATGCGCGTGACCTCTCTTATGCTCCACGCGATCTGCGCATGTCTTCTCCCCTGCTCTGTGTGTGATGCGTTGATCTCTCCTCTGCTCCACGTGATTTGCGTGTGATTTTTCCCCTGCTCTACGTGTGTTTCCTTTGCTCCACGTGATCTACATGTGACTCTATCATGGCCCTCCATGAGGTCTACCCACATATCGTAAATCTCTCCTTCTGTGTAGCGTCGCTGTCGATTGAACCCATAGCTACCCATGCGGTTGCTATGTCTGTCTTTCACTGCTGCTTTCTTCCTCAGCGTGATGTTTCTACTCACAAAGTGCTCCATCCGCTTACATCCTGTGAACCTCTTCCTCTCCACCAGCATGTTCGTGAACTCTTTCTGCAGTGTGATCATGAGCACCTCCTCCATCATGATTGTATGTCCCCATGACTAGGATCGTTAGCACCTTCTCCACCGTAATCGTATGTCCGCTCCAGCAGGATCGTTAGCATCTTCTCCATGGGATTGTGAGCCTGTGTGGATGCCGAGTCTCTTCACCAGCATGATCGAGAGGTGACTGTGTATGGGTGCTTGATACCTTCCCCCGGGTGATTGTGACGTCACCTTTCAAAAGTGGACTGTGGGTTTCTCAACATGACTGTGCTTAGTATGACTGAGTGTCTTTGGTGTTAAGTGACTGTGTGCTCTTAGCATGTTTGTTCTGGGTATGACTAAACTATTGAAGCCTATGCATTTGATTGAAGCCTCTCTACCTGTTGACTGAGAGTCTGAGGTCTGTTTTTTCTGCTTTAACTCTCTCTCTCTCAAGGTGTGTAAAATTGTTTGCCTAGTTGACTTGTACTTTCAGTGACAAGATCAATCTGAGTATAAGGATGATTCAAACATTCATTATGATTCTTTACTGTTGATTTACACTATACATTATTTTATCATGTTGTCTTTGTACATGACATTTGATGATTCTCGAGGACCAACTTTAATGCAGTGATTGATGGAGCGTTAAGTTGAAAGAGATGAAAATTATGTTTGTTTTATTTCAGTTAATTTTTTTATTAGAACAACACTATTATGAATCTGAATTTATATGTTCATGCATTTAAGTTTTCTACTTGTATTAAAACTCCGCTAACCCTGAAAATTCAACAGCTTTAGACCATACAAGGCCTTTTTCAGCTTGCAAACATGAGAATATCTCTCATAAATTTCAAAGCCCTGTGGATCCTCTAGATATACCTACTCCTGTAGAAGACCGTTGAGAAAAGCGGTCTTCACATCCATCTGATGGATCTTCCAATCCATCTCTGCCACAACAGAGATGACTGCTCTGATCAAAGAAAATCTAGGAACTGGCGCAAAGGTCTCATCATAATCAACTCCCTCTATCTGTGAGAACCCTTGTGCTGCAAATCGAGCTTTGTACTTCTCGATGCTACCATCCGCAGCATGCTTGATTTTATAGAACCACTTGGAAGTCACAACAGACTTCCCCTCTGGTCTTGGAACCACATCCCACACCATTTTTCATGATGGAATTGTACTCTTCCATCATGGCATCTCTCCAAACCTGATGTACGAAAGCCTCCTCATAAGTAGTAGGCTCAGACTCACGCAAGCTGATCACCTGTGCCATATAACTGGAAAATCTCTCTGGTGCCCTGCTCTCTCTCACCTCCCTCCTGGGTGGTCCCACAGACTCCTCTGCTTCCTTAACAAGCTCTCCAAGCCAACTTGGCTTTCTCTTCCTGGAAGTAGCATCTTGTGGAGGACCCTCCTCTACATCCTCATTAGACAAATGTCTCCCTGAAGAAGTACCTACGGTCTGAGATCTTGTACCTGGTGAACCTGAACCTAAACCATGTGTACCTGAATCACATGAAGCTGTAACTTGTGAAGCTGTGACCCAAGAACCTATCCCTGTACCAAAAGTCCCTGTAGGACGAGTCCTTGAAACGGATGAACCTGTAACTTGTGATTTAGTCATTCTTGAGACCCGTGACTTTGTGCCCTGCCTCCCTGAACTCTGAGATGCTGTCACTTGTGGAGTAATTTGTTGCTCCTCTATCTCAGAATCTCGAGATCTCCTGAAGGCTCGCTCCTCCTCAAATCTTACCTCCCTCCTCACTACAAGTTTCCTCTGTTTAGGAAGGTATATCCGATAAGCCTTCGAGATCTCATCATATCCAACAAAAATGCCCCCTCTATAGTAGCCACCAACTTTGTCCTCTTCTCAGAAGGGACATGTGAGTATGTAAGGGATTTGAAAATGTGAAAGGGGCATATCTCAGGCTTCTTCTCAATGAACATCTCCTCAGGAGTTTTGCACCCCAAGGCACGGTGCGGTCTCCTGTTCTACACAAAAACAACTATACTACGTTGAATTTTTACCAAGGAAGTGTTTGTTCACTCATGCCTTGGGGTGGACAAGAACACTTTAAAATGTGATCCCTAGCCTAATTAAAAGGTGAGAATGACTTTATGATAAAGTGACTTTTTAATGTGAGTTTGAGTTTATATTTTAAAAGTGACTTTATGAGTATTAATGAGGGTGTGCATTAAATTCTCATTTTAATAATTAAAAGTGATTTTTAATGAGGAAATGAGATGGGCTCTAGATTTCATTTAGTTGTCTTTTAGTCTTAAGCCATTGATCTAGATGTGGAAGTTACCTTAACAAACAGGGATGGGAAAGGCAAAGAGAGATAATTGCTCACTTTCAAGAGAGAATTTTTGAGAGAGGAGCAAGAGAAGAATGAGAGAGAACACCCTTGCATTAAATTTCACGGAAGAAAAATTCTGAGATGGCACATTTTCCAAGAGAAGAAAACCAATAGGAGGCATGAATTCCAAGGCAGTCATACAACTGCATTTAATTTGCACGAATTTCGATGTAGATTTCGTAAAGTTCGTATAGTACAGATACGTACAACACAAATCAAGGCTGGGGGCACGAATTTTGAGGAGGGTACTGCACATATTTCAAGGCATTTATTGCACATAAATCGAGGTTGCATGCATGGACCGTACTCCTGTTAGTGGGCATGAATTTTGAGGAAGTGTAAATTCAGGAATTTATTGCAGATCGTACAATGACTGTTTGGCACACATTTCGAGGAAGAAATGTTGAGATAAGTACTGTTGTAATTTATTGTTAAATTTTCCTAAAGAATAAAATCTCTTTGAAGAATAGGTTTTCCCTTCGGTGTTATTCTTGCGTCCATTTGACCAAAAATCTGAGTATTTATTTTCATATGTGTAGCTTAGTTTTAAATTTCTGAGTAAGAGTTTAGGGCTGATATAATTTTCAGAGTTCAAAAAGAAGAAAAGAAATCTCATGTGTTTTATGTTTTCAGTTAAAATTTTAATTTTTAATGCACATGCAATGATGGGGTTTGGGCATTAAACCTTATGCTAAACTGAAACTGAAATCAGGTTGGGGTTCTTGAAAATTTTTCATGGTATCAGAGCTTGATTGAAGGTTGAAAATTACACAGAAATAAATTTTAGACTTGGAGAAATAAGGAAAAACAAGTTGAGCAGAATAGGTTTTTGAACTTTCTTGTAGTGATGGCTACTGGTCTGAGGATTGATGACAGGTTAGATGGGGCTGTAAATTTCAGTCCATGGAAGGCTAGAATAGTGTTGATTTTACAGGATAGTGAACTATGGGATATAGTGAACAACACTACAGCCAATCCAGTGACTGTTCCCGTAGATTCGACAGCTAAAGCCGCATTTGACAAGAAGGATATAAAGACCAAACGAATCCTTCTTGATGCAATAAAATATCATGTGATTCCACACATATCAGTTAAAGATTACGCCCATAAGATGTGGACCGCTTTAACTAACCTTTACGAAACTTCCAATGAAAATCGAAAAATGGTATTCAGGGAGAAGTTAAAGAGCATTGCCATGAAAAATGGTGAGAATATGACCACTTACCTCACAAGGATTACATAGGTTCGTGATGAGCTTGGAGCTATTGGGGAGGTGATAGAGAGTGTCGAGTTGGTGGGTACAACCTTGAATGGTGTGACAAAGCCATGGGCTGTATTTGTGCAGTCAGTGGTTGCTCGTGAGCACATCCCTTCATGGGATCGTCTTTGGGATGATTTCATACAGGAGGAGACCCGTAGGGGATATGTACAGGGCGGTACATCTCACAACAAGGATGATGAGGAGAATGTGATCTTAGCAGCAAAGGGGAAGAATAAGAAGTTCAAGAAGGGTTCCAAGGGTGGAACTAAGCAGCATGATGGAGAGAAGAAGGACATGAGCAAAGTGAAATGCTTTGCTTGTCAGAAGTTTGGGCATTATGCTGGACAATGCCCAAACAAGAAGAAGAAGAAACAACAGACATCAACTTCAACAGAGATTGATGAGTATGTTGCTAGATTTGAGAGAGAGTTCTTTCTTTGCTGGTGTTTTTGTAGAGAGAGCATCATCCATCACCAACAGGTATTTTTAGGATCACATGGAGCATTCCATGATTGTTGGGCATTCACTGAGTGCTTCCACTACTTCCTCCCCTTGGTACATTGATAGTGGAGCTTCGAGTCATATGACAGGTGATCGAGATATGTTCACTGAGATTTAAAAGACAAACTAGGAGTTGGAGGTTGTACTGGATGATGATACAGTGGTGAGAGAAGTTGGATGTGGGATAGTTCGCTTTGACAGGGAGTCCGTGGAGCCCATGATACTGAGGGATGTCTTGTACGTCCCTGGGCTGAAGAAGAACCTTGTGTCAGTTTCCACGATTGAGGACAGAGGCCTTGGGGTATATGTCCTAGCTGAGAAAGTTTATATATTTCCTAAAGTAGAGGGTCCATCTGCTTCATATGCGAGAAACTGTACAAGCTTCTCTTCCAGCCAAATCATGCACTGACACACACTTAGAGCAGTAGTGAGTTGTGTGAGTAATGGCATAGGAAGATGGCCTGTTAGGATTATTAATCCTCCCTTGACCATACTGTCTATTAGATTATTTACCCTAACTTAGGAACCTTGATTAATTAATTGGGTCCACTAGTACCATTGGGTCCACTTGGCTTAATGGGGCCACATGTACTAGTCACTAGAGTGTGGGGAACATTGCTAGAGGTTAGGTGCCACTTACTGCATGTGCATGCATCAGTTTGGGTGCCTCTTAGACCAATCCCTACATTTTACGAGCCACTGGGAGTCTCGGCACCAACCTCCATCAGTTAGTTGGAGTTGGAACTAGTTAGTCTTAGTTAGCCCCCAGTTACTTTCAGTTAGTTCACAATCAGTTAGCTAGCGCTAGTTATGCATCGCTAATGCATGGCTGCATGTGGAGTAGGCGCCTTTGCCCACCTACCACACTCAGTTGCACTGAGTTAGCTAGCTATCACTGATTGATTGAGTTGTTGGACATCTGAGAGTTGATCTATTGGACTCTGATATTGATTGAGACACCATGAGTTAATGGTTAGTTAGATACAGTCAGATCCAGTGGATAGATTCGAATTGCTACCTAATGCATTTGAATTCTTTTCCTATGTAAACTTTTGTAACGTCGGATTTAATTAATTGTGAATGATATTGTAAATTCTTGAGTAATACTTGTCCGTTTCCTGTGTGCTTTGTTTTGTTCAGTTTGTATCTTCATTCTCCATTTACTGCAAACATTATTAGAACTATTTGCTTGAAGATCTAAATGGCATTCAAATTCTTATATGGTATCAGAGCCTTCTTAGGTAGGTTTCATGTTGTTTCTCTCCATTGAACATCAGAAGTAGCTGGGTTTCCACAGAAGTCCCCTATGATGATTTGTTAGCTTTGAATTTATTTAGAGTAGCGGAGAGGGCGTGATAGACCCTGAAAATATGTTCATGTTGAGAGGAAAAGTATGATTCTAACATAGTTCGAATATTTTTAGTTTTGTAGTGATATTTTGTAGGTTCAACTTCACATGGATTCGATATTATCAGTTCCCCTTCTTACTCCATCCACAAGATATTCAAAATGGAAGTTGAAGATGATTGCATCTCCGAAGAGGCAAGGTCTTTATGAGGTATCTATGGGACTTGGTAAAGAGTTTTATGAATATGAGAATGACTGGCTAAATGACGGCGATAGAGCTTATGGGCAATATGTGAAACTTTTTCTCCAAGCTTGCTTATAGAGCTTATTGAGTTTGCAAAATACCCAAAGGATATTTGGATAGAACTGGATAGAATCTTTGGAAAGCACAATGAGGATTGTTATAGCAATTTGGGGAGCACATTCAAAACCACAAGGGTTCTTTACTCAAAAGTCTCTGCCTCTACTCTCTTTGATGAAGTTGTTCAAGATGAAGAAGAAGCAAAATCTTCCTCACAGTCAATTCGAATTGAAGAAAGTCTCCTTGGAGTGACTCTTTCCCCTGTTGC
Organism: Pseudotsuga menziesii; assembly: GCA_001517045.1. Classification (NCBI taxonomy): domain Eukaryota; kingdom Viridiplantae; phylum Streptophyta; class Pinopsida; order Pinales; family Pinaceae; genus Pseudotsuga; species Pseudotsuga menziesii. Next base: position 779,181 of record LPNX011019903.1, read on the forward strand.
TCCGGATGTGTGAGATCTCTGATATCTCATCTCTTCACATGGCTGATCCAGAAGAAGACATTCGAATCTCTGTTATTGAAGAAAATCTCTCCTTCCATTCTATGCGAAAATTCTCCAGTGATTCTTCTATTATAAATTCTGTGCATAGTTTACCGGTGATTGCTCCAGGAAAGGGAGAGGAATTTGATTTCTTTGTCTTTAATGATGTTGTTGGTGTGCAGATAAGTAATTCTTTGGATATTTTGGAAATAATATCAGATTGTAGGAGTGATCCATTCACTCTCATTGATCTAGAGCTTCCAAGAAATTCGTACATGATTGCATGCACTGATACTCAAGATTTTGAAGAAGGAGAAAACTGTGCATCTACCATCTCGGTGGAGCACACTCTTGGATCTGATATGGACTTTATTGGATCTGATATGATCTTATTTGGATCTGATCTGATATTACTTGGTTCTAGGATTCAAGAGCTTTTAGTACTGCTTATAGCTGTTCTCATCAATTTTGGTGTGAAGAAACAAGTACCAAAAATCTCTTTCAAAAGTTCTGCTGGGGATTTGATGTCGGTTTTCTCTCATGAGTTTGCTGATATTATATTTTGTAAATCTTTGGATATTTTGGAAATAATTTCAGGTTTTAGGAGTGATTCAAACACTCTCATTGATCTTGAGCTTCCAGCAAATTCCTACATGATTGCATGCACCAATATTCAGAATTTTGAAGAAGGAGAAAATTGTGCATCTACCATCTTGGTGGAGCAAACTCTTGGATCTGATATGAACTTTATTGGATTTGATATGATCTTATATGGATCTGATCTGATATTACTTGGTTCAATATTTCAGGTTCATGAGCTTTTAGTACTGCTTGTAGTTGTTCTCATCAATTTTGGTGTGCAGAAACAAGTACCGCAAGTCTCCATCAAAATTGTTGCTGGGAATTTGATTTGATTCCACACTTTTGGATCGGATATGAACTTTATTGGATCTGATATGATCTTATTTGGATCTGATCTGATATTGCTTGGCTCAAGATTTCAGGTTCATGAGCTTTCAGTACTGCTTGTAGCTGTTCTCATCAATTTAGGTGTGAAGAAACAAGTACCGCAAGTCTCCTGCAAAATTGTTGTCGGGGATTTGATATCATTTTGCACTTTTGGATCTGATATGGACTTATTTGGATTTGATATGATCTTATTTGGATCTGATCTAATATTACTTGGTTCAAGATTTCAGGTTCATGAGCTTTCAGTACTGCTTGTAGCTGGTTTCATCAATTTTGGTGTGACAAATCAAGTACCGCAAGTCTCCTTCAAAATTGCTGCTGGGGATTTGATTTCACTTCACAGTTTTGGATCTGATATGAACCTAATTAGATTTGATTTATTTTCTAATCTGATAATATTTGGTTCAGGTTTTAAGATTCAAGAGCTTACAGTATTGCTTGTAACAGGTTTCATCAACTTTGGTGTCACAAATCAAGCACCGCAAGTCTCCTTCAATTTTACTGTTGAGGATTCGATGTTAGTTCTCTCTTATGAGTTTGCTGATATTAGATTTTGTAAAATATTGGTTATTTCTGAAGCTATATCAAATTATGGACCTCAAGCATTCTCTCTCTACAGTCCCAGGGCTTCTCTACCTACCCTTTTTATCACATGTTCATCTCCTCACAGAACTAGTAAAGTTGGAGACATTCTGTATCTGCTTGGACACTTGCTCCTAACACTTGGGGCTGATTTTACCACTCATGGTTTGTTGTTTAAGGCTGACATATATCAGATTCTTGGGTGTTCTTCACATGGTTCGAATCCTCAAGAACTTTTGCTCTCTCTTCACTTGATTTTAGCTGCTCTACATGGGTCCAGTTTTCATCCTGCAATTGTCTATATTCCTGATTCGGTTGGGCACATTATTCTTTTTCCAAAGAGGAAGATTCCTCTAGACATAATCACTTTGTTTGGATTCAGAGATTCACATGCACATATTCAAGATGCTGTTGCACAGAAGAACCAGAATATTGCATTATTGCTGCAAATTGTAGCAAAAGATTTTGCTAGTTGTTAACTTGTATTTCCTGATTTCTGCTTATCTTGAGGTGGGTTTTTTCCCATGAGGTTTTCCCTGTTTCCTTGGTTGTATTAAGCAACATTATTTCTTTTAGATTGTATTTGGGTGACTTGTGGTCTTGTTACCAGGGCCCACAGTTGTCCAAGCTAGGATTCAGGGGGAGTGTTAGGATTATTAATCCTCCCTTGACCATATTGTCTATTAGATTATTTAGCATAACTTAGGGACCTTGATTAATTAATTGGGTCCATTAGTACCATTGGGTCCACTTGGCCTAATGGGGCCACATGTACCAGTTACTAGAGTGTCGGGAACACGGCTAGAGGTTAACTGCCACTTACTGCATGTACATACATCAGTTTGGGCGCCTCCTAGACTAATCGCTACATTTTAGGAGCCACTGGGAGTCTCGGCACCAACCTCCATTAGTTAGTTGGAGTTGGAACTAGTTAGTCTTAGTTAACCCCCAGTTACTGCATGTACATACATCAGTTTGGGCGCCTCCTAGACTAATCGCTACATTTTAGGAGCCACTGGGAGTCTCGGCACCAACCTCCATTAGTTAGTTGGAGTTGGAACTAGTTAGTCTTAGTTAACCCCCAGTTACTTTCAGTTAGTTCACAATCAGCTAGCTAGCGCTAGTTATGCATGGCTAATGCATGGTTGCATGTGGAGTAGGTGCCTTTGCCCACCTACCACACTCAGTTGCACCGAGTTAACTAGCTATCACTGATTGATTGAGTTGTTGGACATCTGGGAGTTGATCTATTGGACTTCGATATTGATTGAGAGACCATGAGTTAGATGGTCAGTTAGATACAGTGAGAACCAGTGGATAGATTTGAATTGCTACCTAATGCATTCGAATTCTTTTCCTATGTAAACTATTGTAACACCGGATTTTATTAATTGTGAATGATACTGTAAATTCCTGAGCAATACTTGTCCGTTTCTTGTGTGGTTTGTTTTGTTCAGTTTGTATCTTCATTCTCCATATACTGCAAACATTATTAGAACTATCTGCTTGAAGATCAAAATGGCATTCAAATTCTAATATGGCCCACCTACATCATTCAACTTTGAGGATGCTGAGAGACATGACGATAGGTTTGCCATTTTTCAGTACAGAGCAGAGTGGTGTATTCAGAGAGTGCATTGGGAAAGTACACCAAGGCTTCTTTTCCGAACAGTGACAACAGATCATAGGGAGTGTTGGAGTTGATTCATTCGGACTTATGTGGTCCCATGTCTTCTTCCTCCTTGACAGGTTTTAAGTATTACATTACTTTCATCGATGACTTTTCCAGGAAGACCTGGATCTACTTTCTGAGAAACAAGAAGTCAGAGGAGGTCTTGCTTCAGTTCCAAGAGTTCAAAGCTCTTGTGGAGAATCAGACATGAAAGAAGATTAAGGTGCTTAGATCAAAAAATGGGGGTGAGTATACTTCCCATGGTTTCGATGAGTTTTGTAGATAGGAGGGCATCCGAAGGCAGTTGATTGTTCCTTACACTCCACAACAAAATGGAGTGGCTGAAAGGAAGAATCGTTCGATAGTGGGTGCAGCTAGAGCCATGCTACATGATCAGAGTCTTCCTTTCTCTCCATGGGTAGAGGCTTGTAGTACAACTGTTTTTGTGCAAAACAGGAGTCCGCATCGTGCCTTGGGGTGCAAAACTCTCGAGGAGATGTTCACCGGGAAGAAGCCTGAGAAAGGCCACTTTCGCATCTTCACATGCCTTACATACTCACATGTCCCTTTTGAGAAGAGGACAAAGTTGCAGGGTACTGGAGAGGGGTATTTTTGTTGGATATGATGAGATCTCGAAGGATTATCGCATATACCTTTCTACTGAGAGGAAAGTTGTAGTGAGCAGGGAGGTGAGATTTTAGGAGGAGCGAGCCTTCAAGAAATCTCGAGATTCTAAGATAGAGGAGCAACAGGGTAGTGCACTGGTGACAGTATCTCAGAGTTCAGCGACTCAAGGCATAGGGTCACAGGTCTTAGGGGTGACTAGGTCACAGGTTACAGGTTCATCAGTTTTAGGGACTTAGTCTACAAAGACTTCTGGTACAGGGACAGGTTCACGGGTCACAGGTTCACAGGTTACACCTTCATGTGATTCAGATACACATGGTTCAGGTTCAAGTTCACCAGGCACAGGATCTCAAACCGTAGGTACTTCTGCAGGGAGACATATGTCTGATGAGGATGTAGAGGAGGGTCTGCCACAGGATGCTACTTCCAAGAAGAGAAAGCCAAGTTGGCTTAGGGATCTAGTGAAGGAAGCAAAGGAGTTTGTGGGGCTACCCAAGAGGGAGATCAAAGAGAGTAAGGCACTTGAGAGATTTTCTAGCTACATGGCATAGGTGACTAGTTTGCATGAGTCTGAGCCTACTACTTATGAGGAGGCTTCCATACATCAGGTTTGGAGAGATGCCATGATGGAAGAGTACAATTCCATCATGAAGAATGGTGTGTGGGAGGTGGTTTCGAGGCCATAGGGGATGCCAGTTGTCACTTCCAAGTGGCTCTATAAAATCAAGCATGCTGTAGATGGCAGCATCGAGAAGCACAAAGCTCGATTTGTAGCACGAAGCTTCTCACAAATATAGGGAGTTGATTATGATGAGACCTTTGCGCCGGTTGCTAGATTTTCTTCGATCAGCGCAGTGATCTCCGTTGTGGCAGAGATGGGTGGAGGATCCATCAGATGGATGTGAAGACCGCTTTTCTCAACGGTCTTCTATAGGAGGAGGTATATCTAGAGCAGCCACAGGGCTTTGAGATTTATGGGAGAGATTCTCATATTTGTAGGCTGAAAAAAGGCCTTGTATGGTATGAAGCAATCCCCTCGGCCTTGGTACTCGAGGATTCATTCTTATTTTCTTTTGATTAGGTTTTGGAAGAGTGAGGCGGATGCCAAACCTTTACTACATTGTGGTTGGAGGTGTTTCGCTCATTCTTCTGTTGTATGTTGATGACTTGTTCATTACAGGAGGGGAGCACCTGATTGATGCATGCAAGAAAGATCTTGCTTTGGAGTTTGAGACGACTGACCTTGGGTTGATGCACTACTATTTACAATGTTTCCCCAAGTTTCCGGGACGCGGGATCGTGGGAGCGGGGAAATGCACATTGGGGACTTGTGGAGACCACCCCCAAATTTTAGGGAAATTTAGGGGGGCAGAGGGGCATCGAGGTCATTAAATTTATAAAAGATATAATAATATTATAAATCTCGTCAATAACAATTCATCCTGTATAAATATAGTTTAAGTTGCTCCTTGTAAATACAGTCTAATTCTTCAATGGTTCAATACACTTCAACATTGTGTAAATCCATGGCATAGATGTTGTAATGGGGAAATGTGACCAACGAACCCTATTTCTTCATGATTCCAGAGGGCATCACTTTATTTGAGGATTTCAAGTCCAACATACAATTATACAAGAGTAAACTATTAATCCTATATTGGGATCCTATTCATCAATAGCAGCATGTGCCCGCCTCCTCTAGGCTTTTATCCCTTGCCTCTACGTTGAATCTCGATCAAAGGACATTACTCAACACCCTACAATTTTGATGAAACTTCATAAACCAAGCATTAAAATAAGGTAGAATTAGAAGAAAGAAAAATCATGCTTAATAAGTGATTTTGCTTGACTAAAGGGTACATTTAGATTAAGGTCACGATAGAGGAGTTTAATAATTAATAGGACAACATCAAGGTACATAGAGAGGTTGATGTGCTTGATTAAAAGACAATCCCTTAACCTCATACATGAAAAAATCTAGTGGAAACGTTGCAATATTGAAATCCTGAAACACTGTTAAGTATGTTCAATTCTGAATGGGATCTAAAATTCTACTTTTTGCATACGAACTCCAATGAGGTTGGAACCACTCTCAAACATCCTGAAACACTTAATGGTAATGTTAAAAATTAAGTAAAAGGATAGAAAATGAAAAATAAGGAAAATACCACTTTACATTACCATAACTACTGGAGTGCCTAGGAGCCCCCCACTTCACTGGTGCGTGGTTCAAAACAGGGGGATGAGCTCCCCCTTGTGTTTCCTCAAGTTTCGCCAAATTGGGGACGTGGGGTAACATTTCGGAAGGAGCCCCTAGGCCCTCGGGGCGTGGGGAACGAGGGGGGCGAGTCCCTGTGGAACATTGACTATTTAGGCATGGAGGTGTGGCCGAAGGATGGACATGTTTTCCTGGGGCAAGGAAAATATGCTACAGATGTTCTGAGGAGATTTTGGATGGAGGATTGCAAACCCATGTCCACACCCATGATCACCAACTGGAAGAATGCTTCTGAGGGAGAGTTGGTGGATCCTACTTTGTTTCGTCATCTTATTGGTTCGTTGATGTATTAGGTCAACACTAGACCAGATATGTGATTTGCGGTGAACATTCTTAGTCTGTTCATGGTGGAGCCCATGAGAGTGCACTGGACAACTGCAAAACATATTTTGAGATACCTTGTTGGGACTGTAGACTATGGTCTATACTACAGGAGGTCAGGTGGAGTGGACTTGGTTGGCTTCATGGATTCAGATTGGGTAGGAAGCACCTTGAACCGGAAGAGTACTTCTGGTTGTTGTTTCAGGTTGGGATCGACAGTTGTGTTGTGGTTCAGTAGGAAGCAAAAGTCCGTTGCTTTGAGTTCTGCAGAGGCCGAGTACATGGCATCCAGTCAGGTGACTTGTGAAGCATTGTGGCTTCGCAAGTTTAGGGTTGGCTTATTTGGTCAGGCGCTGAGGTATACTATCATTTACTGTGACAATTAGAGTTGCATTAGGCTCTCTGAGAATCCAGTGTTTCATGACAGGTCAAAGCACATTGAGATTGGATACCACTTCATCAGAGATTATGTCCAGTAAGGAGTTGTAGAGTTATAATACATTTCTACAGATGAGCAGGTGGCATATATTCTCATGAAGTCTTTGGGAAGAGGAAAGCACATACATTTCATAGACAAGATGGGAGTGGTGAAAAACACCTTCCTTGGTAAGAGGGAGTGTTGAATTTTTACCAAGGAAGTGTTTGTTCGTTCATGCCTTGGGGTGGACAAGAACACTTTAAAATGTGATCCCTAGCCTAATAAAAAGGTGAGAATGACTTTATCATAAAGTGTAATGTCCTCTTTTAATTAAATCACTAGAGGCACCTGTTAACCTATTTTATTGCCATAGGTTTGAGCGGGTATTAAAGAAAAGGGAATAACTGAGGACTAATATCACTAGGACCACGAAAGAACATCAATTCAGTATTATTAAGTCATCAGTATAGTAAAGAAGGCCATCAGAGTTAATATCATTAAGCATGCAGAGCATGCATGCCTTATTTCTTCAGTGTTAAAGTCAACGAGCAATTAGAATTGCATGTATGCAAAACGTAAAGTACAAACCCTAAAAGTGACATGCAAACCCTAAAGTGACATGCAAACCCTAAAAGTACATGTTAAAGCTATATAAGAAGGGTCATTGAACCAAAAGGGATATCTATGATTATTATTATTGAGTTTGGTTTATAGAGCAGCAGCAATAGGCGGCGCAACAACAAGTTGGGGTTGGAGACGAAAGTTTTCAGCTAAGAAGGGGTTTCGGTAGCGAAATCAATCTGCCCTAATCACTTCAGGATAGATCATCTAGGTCTATCGCCAGTTATTCATCATATTCATTCTTCTTCAGCAACCCAGTATACAGAGAGAGATTTATTGCAGGTAACGTTTTGCAGCTGGGGTACAACTAGAAATCTTCGGAATAATTCGTTGGGACCCTGAATCTCAGTTTTCTTCCCTCATGTCATCACCATCCTACCCTCTACACTCTTCTGGGTGATTATCAGATCTTTGTTTGCATATCCGGAGCAACCAGTAGCATGTTCATGGAAGAAGGGAGACGTCACCATCCAAAACATACTAATTCCCTACGTGCCTTAAGAGAGGCAAAAACTCTGCAAGTGTCTTCCTACCTTTCAGGGAGGCCTAGACCATCACTTCTACAAAGTTTCAGCAGTAACAGACTACTAATCCCTCAAAAACGTCAATATCAACCGAAGGAGGGCACTCTTGTAGCTGGGCGTCAACTTCAGGAGAGGAGCACTATTATCTTATCTTTCCAGCATAACCTGCATGCATCTTATCTATTGGCGGACTATCAGCAGTATTATCAGTGGTATATGTACATCTTCTTACTAAAAGTCTTTGCCCTATTATCTCTCCAGATTAGCTATTTTTTAGGGCCATTTGGCATGTCACTTTTTGCATGCACATTTTATTCATCTTTCTAGCACATCTTGCGTGTCTGAACAACAAACATAGTAGCAAAGTACAATAGAATATCAGTTTGGATTTTACAGTGGTATTAGAGAATGTTCCTTGCCAGTTGTGGGCTTAAACATGAAAAGTAAATGAATCCGGAAGAAGATGCTTTTGTAACTTATAGAAGGAGGAAGAGTAGATATACTGAGGAGCAGGAATTTGAAGATATTCAGTTAGAGGATACAAATTCAGACATGGACCCAACAGGAGTGCACTCTGATAGAGGAAAGGGAACATGGGAAGAGGAAGACATGTTGGAATTTCGTAACTTAGTTAGTGCATTAAATGACCTAGCTAAAGGACAGAAAGAAGTATTGCATTCCATAAATAGGTTGGATCTTAAGACAAAACAGGGTCAGAACGGTCTACCAATTTCACCAGTGGATAGAGGTTCTGCCAGTAGCAGCGGGAAACATGCATACACTAATATGCAGAACACTCCTCATATATACAATAAACCTTCCAGACCTACTATGCCTCACTTTCTAGAGAATGCCGTTGCAGGACTAGTCATGCCAGCAGAACCTAGTGAACCATTTGAGGCTTATCTACAGGAATACATTGATTTGAGAGATGAGTTCCATTCAACTATGTTATTCTTAGACTTATGCAATATGAAAAGCAGGAACCGACCTAGGAACTTTCACAGAGGGTTTACTCAGAACTATGAATTACAGAAAACTGTGGGTAGGTTGACCATTCCTAATTTTGATGGGACATCCAACTGTTCAGCCATAATTTGGGTACAGAAGTTGGACACCTACTTCCAACTTAACCCCATAACGGAGACAAATGCAATCATGTTGGCTACTTTACATTTAGATGGGGAAGCACATGAGTGGTGGTACCACACACTGGTGAACTTGGGTCACAACACTATCACCTCATATAGTGACTTCACACAAAGGCTTATGGAGCGCTTTGATAAGAAAGACCCAGAGATTCATTTCAGGGAGCTAGCCTAGCTCAAGTAGATAGGCAGTGCATAGACCTTCATATCAGAATTCCAGAGAGTTGTCATTATGGTATCTGACATATCAGAGAGTCGGCTGATTATGCTATTTATGGAGGCACTAGCCGAGCCACTGCATGGCTGGGTGAAGGCTTACAAGCCAATTACTCTGCAAGATGCTATCGGTAGGACTCAGGACCTACAAGATTCTGTGGCCAAGAACAAGCCTCCACAAAAACATACCAATCTGCCGGAAAACATAGAAAATACAGTCCCACAGAAGGAATGGTTGAACGAGGACACATGATGAGATTTGAGAAGGAAGAGCTTATGTTTCAATTGCAAAGATCCTTGGGTACCCGATCACATTTGTATGGGTAAAGGGGAGGTACACCTCATCGAAGTACTTCCAGATAGGAGTGAGGAAAATGAATGGGAGCAGAAACAGGAAGGAGAACTACATAGTACATAATTGGAACAATTGCCACAGAGAGCAATTATTGTTACCCTCACAGGAGCCCCCACCTTCCATACTATCAGGATTAGGGTAAGTATCCAAGGACAACGTGCCATTGTTTGATTGATGGTGGGGCCACCCACAACTTTATAGATGCCTCTTGGGTAGAGAGGAAAATATTTCCCATCGAGGACTTTGAGGGATCTATCGTTGTCATGGCTGGCAATCACAGGATGAAATGCAGACAGAGGATACCTCAGTTACAGGTACAACTTGGGAATTATACATTGGTCGATGACTTTTATGTGGTAGATGTGCTAGACACGAGCATTGTTTTGGGAGTACAATGGTTGTACTCAATTGGGAAGTACTCCACAAATTACCAAAACTTAGAGATGGAGTTCTTGGCACCAGATGGGAAAAGGGTAGTCCTAAGTGGAATGCCCAATGAAGCTTTAGGGTCTGCCATAGCAAAAGGGATGACCACCATATTCAGGCATGAGGACAAGACTTGCACGAGAAAATGGCCAACTCCAACACATAAGAGTTCAAGGAAGGACTAGTGGTATGAAAAGGGCTTTTCGGGTATGATGCACGAGAAAATGGCCAACTCCAGACAAAAGTATGATGCGCCCTAGGGAATTCATAAGAGGAGCCAAATCTAGGATGTTCAATCCTTATAGATACCCAAGAAGATACAAGGAGGGAATACAGAGCATGGGTGAGAAAAAACATAAATTCGAAGAAAAAGAAGAGCCACCCAACAGTGGAATAAACTGGTTGTTAAAAATGGACAAGAAGAGTCAGGGACAGATGATTCGGTATATTGGTCGGAGATTGCTTGAGGACAAGCAATTTCAAGCGGGGAGGACTGTAATGTCCTCTTTTAATTAAATCACAAGAGACACCTGTTAACCTATTTTATTCCCATAGGTTCGACCGGGTATTAAAGAAAAGGGAATAACTAAGGACTAATATCACTAGGAGCAAGAAGGAACATCAATTCAATATTATTAAGTCATCAGTATAGTAAAGAAGGCCATTAGGGTTAATATCATTAAGCATGTGGAGCATGCATGCCTTATTTCTTCATTCTTAAAGTCAACGAGCAATTAGAATTGCATGCATGCAAAAACTAAACTGCAAACCCTAAAAGTACATGCTAAAGCTATATAAGAAGGGTGAATGAACCAAAAGGGATATTTGTGATTATTATTATTGAGTTTGGTTTGTAGAGCAGCAGCAGCAGGTGCCGCAACAAGTTGGGGTTGGAGACGAAGGTCTTAGCTAACAAGGGGTTTCGACAGCGAAATCTATCTGTCCAAATCACTTCAGGACTGATCATCTAGGTCTATCATCAGTTATTGATCATATTCATTCTTCTTTAACAACCCAGTATATAGAGAGAGATTTATTGCAGGTTCCATTTTGCAGCTGGGGTACTGTTGGAAATCTTCAGAATAATTTGTTGGGACCCTGAATCTTAATTTTCTTCCTACATGTCATCACTATCCTACCCTCTACACTCTATTGGGCGATTATCAATTCTTTGTTTGCATATCTGGAGCAACCAATAGCATATTCGTGGAAGAAGGGAGGCATCACCATCCAGAGCATATCAATTCGCTAGGTGCCTTAAGAGAGGCAAAAGCTCTGCATGTGTCTTCCTACCTTTCAGGGAGGCCTAGACCATCACTCCTACAAAGTTTCAGCAGTAACAGACTACTCCTCCCTCAAAAACGTCAATATCATCCGAAGGAGGGCACTCTTATAGCTGGACGTCAACTTCAGGAGAGGAGCACTATTATCTTATCGATTGGCGGACTATCGGTAGTATTATTAGTGGTGTATACATCTTTCTACTAAAAGTATTTGCCCTATTATCTCTTGAGATTAGCTATTTTTTAGGGCCATTTGGCGCGACACTTTTTTTATAAACATTTTATTCATCTTTCTAGCACATCTTGAGTGTGTGAACAACAAACATAGTAGCAAAGTAAAATAGAATATTAGTTGGGATATTACATAGAGTGAGTTTTTAATGTGAGTTTGAGTTTATATTTTAAAAGTGACTTTATGAGTATTAATGAGGGTGTGCATAAAATGCTCATTTTAATAATTAAAAGTGATTTTTAATGACGAAATGAGACGGGCCCTGGATGTCATTTAGTTGGCTTTTAATCTTAAGCCATTGATTTAGATGTGGAAGTTACTCAAACAAAAAGGGCTTGGGAAAGGTAAAGAGAGATAATTGTTCACTTTCAAAAGAGAATTTTTGAGATAGGACCAAGAGAAGAGTAAGAGAGAAAACCCTTGCACAAAATTTCAAGGAAGAAAAATTCTGAGATGCACATTTTCCAAGAGAAGAAAACCAGCAGGAGGCATGGATTCCAAGGCAGTGGTACAACTGCATTTAATTTGCAGGAATTTCAAGGCAGAGGGCACAAATTTCAAGTAGAGTAAACAACACATAAATCAAGGCAAAGGGCACGAGTTTTGAGGAGGGTACAACTATACAACACAGATTTCGAGGTATTTATTGCACAGAAATTGAGGTTGTACGTGTGGACCGTACTGTTGTCAGTGGGCACCAATTTCGAGGTAGTGTAAATTCTGGAATTTATTGCAGATCGTACAGTCATTGTTTGGCACGCATTTCAAGGAAGAAATGCTGAGATAAGTATTGCTGTAATTTATTGTTAAATTTGCCTGAAGAATAAAGTCTCTCTCTGAAGAATAGGTTTTCTCATCTAGGTTTTTCCTGGGTCAATTTGTGTTTTTTCTGGGTTTAAATTTATGAGTAAGAGTTTAGGGCTGATATAATTTTCAGAGTTCAAAAAGAAGAAAGGAAATCTCATATTAAACCTTATGCTAAACTGAAACTGAAACCGGGTTGGGGTTTTTGTAAATTTTTAATACTACAGGGCTCTACCCATAGAAAGAAAGGAAGATTTTGATCATGCAGCAAGGCTTTAGCTGCACCCACTATCGAACAGTTCTTCGTTTAAGTCACTCCATTCTATTGTGGAGTGTAAGGAATTGTCAACGACATCTTGCTTACAAAACTCATCGAAAGCATGGGAGTATACTCACCCCCACTATCTGATCTGAGCACCTTGATCTTCTTTCTTGTCTGGTTCTTCACAAGAGCTTTGAAATCTTGGAAGCAAAGCAAGACCTCCTCTGACTTATTGCTTCTGAGAAAGTAGATCCAGGTCTTCCTGGAAAAGTCATCGATGAAAGTAATGTAATACTCAAAACTTGTCAACGAGGCAGAAGACATGGGACCACATAAGTCTGAATGAATCAACTCCAACACTTCCTCTAATCTGCTGTCATTGCTTAGAAAAGCAGTCTTAGTGTGCTTTCCCAAAGCACACCCTCTGCATACACCACTCTACTCCGTACTAAATCTGGCAAACCTGTGGTCATGTTTCTCAACATCCTCAAAGCTGAATGATGAAGGTGGGCCATCCTCCTGTGCCATAACTCACACAACTCACTACTGCTCTGAGTGTGTGCCAGTGCATGATGTGGCTGGAAGAGAAGCTTGCACAGTTTCTTGGATTTGACTCCAATCGCATCTGAAGTAGATGGACCCTTTGCTTTGGGAAAGATGTAAACTTTCCCATGTAGGACATATACCCCAAGGCCTATGTCCTCAATCATTGAAACTGACACAAGGTTCTTCTTCAGTCCAAGGACGTATAATAGATTCTTCAGTACCATGGGCTCCATGGACTCCTTGTTAAAGCGGAATGTCCCACATCCAACTGCTCTCACCACTATATCATCGCCCAATAAAACCTCCAATTCCAAGCCTGTCTCTGAAATCTCGGTGAACATGTCTTGATTACTTGTCATGTGACTCGAAGCTCCACTATCAATGTACCAAGTGGAGGAAGTAGTGGAAGCACTCAATAAATACCCAACGATCGTGGAATGCTCCATGTGATCCTCAAAATCCCTGCTGGTGATGGATGATGCTCTCTCTACACAACCACCAACAAAGAGCGAAAAATCTCTCTCAAATCTAGCAACATACATCAATCTTTGCTGAAGTTGTCATCTGTTGTTTCTTTTTTCTTGTTTGGGCATTGTCCAATATAATGCCCAAACTTCTGACAAGCAAAACATTTCACTTTGCTCATGTCCTTCTTCTCTCCATCCCGCTGCTTGGTTCAACCCTTGGAACCTTTCTTGAACTTCTTCTTACCCTTTGCTGCTAAGGCCACATTCTCTTCATCATCCTTGATGTGAGATGTACTGCCCTGTACATATCCCCTACGAGTCTCCTCTTGTATGAAATCATCTGTAATATCCCAAATCCCGATATTTTCTATTTCTAAGCAAAAAGGCTGATACAACTGGGCATGCAAACTGCCATGCAAAAATCCCTATTTTATAGGAAAAATTAGGGTTAGCGTTTGTGAGATAGAATGAACACTTACCACTGATAAGTCGGCTGGATCGCTCCGGAGAAAGTATGCAAGCACTGAGAGGTGGATCGGAGATGAACTGATCTCCTCTGCTTACGGTGAACCCCCAGCAGCAAGACGCCCAGTCAAAAAAGGATGACGCCCTCAGGGAAGGAGGTGTCCGATGGAGCTGCGGATTTACGGGGCTGATAGCCTTTCTGTGCCAGAGAGAATGCCTGATAAAGAGTGATTTATGAGTCCTCTAGGCAGGATAGCGACTTGCTTCTGAGAGACAGCTGCTCACGCCCCTGGAATCCCGAAACTGCTGATAACTGTTCCGGATGAGCACGGATGGATCTGATAATCACTGGGTACCGGAGTATGATGCTGATGATGAGAATGGTGCCTGAGTTTCGGAAGGAAACTGCGATCTGAAGGCCCCACAACTGATTTGGGCTTTCCAGCTGAAAACCCTCCCTTTACGGCTGCACACGTGTCCCTGCAACGATCTATACCATATGCTAGATAACTGATGAATGAATGAAGAACAAGTGGTGAACCAGTATGGCTTACCCTGAATAAGACTAGGACAGATGTTTCACTGCCGAAATCCTGTTAGCTGAAGACTCCGTCTCCAACCCCAACTGCTGTGCTGCTATTCCAAGAGCTCCCAAAATAATCATAATCCAAAAGTGAAGTCTCCTCTCGCTTTATCCTCTATTTATAAAGTTGAACTGCGCAAAACCTAATCTTTGACCTAATTAGGTCACTTTATCTTCTAATTTGCCGTTGACTTGCATGCATGCGGATGGAGACTTAAATAGTGCATGCATCATTAAATAATGCTTGGATGGCATGCACGAAGGTGGCTTTTGGCCCTGGTGGCCCTTCTTGACCAAATGATGATGCCCTAGATCTTCTATGGATGGCATCAGTCCTCGGCTGATTCTCTAGCTGTCAGTAACCGCTTGAACCCACATGAATCACATAGGTTAGCGGGTTTGGGCCTCAAGTCCTAATTGGAAGAGGACATTACAGTCCTCCCCGCTCGAGATTGCTTGTCCTCAAGCAACTTCAAACTGGGATGCTGCAATACCTGTTCACCTTCCCAGGTGGCATCCTCTGGCGATAGTTCTTTCCATTGAACTAAGTATTCCCTGATTACTCTGTTCCTGAGCTTCCTCTCTCCAGTCTGTATGATTCGTTCGGGAATCAGTATCAGCAGTCCTTCATCATCTAAAGGGGGCAATTCGGTGGATGGAGCAATGTGTTGCCCAAGGGTCTTCTTCAGACTAGATACATGGAACACATTGTGAATTTTGCTTTCCTGGGGAAGTTCTAGTTCATATGCCACCTCTCCCACCTTCCGAATTATTTTGTAGGGTCCATAGAAGCGGGGTTTCAACTTCTCTGCTCCTTTCCTTTTTAAGTGAAGACTGTCTGTAAGCCGTGAGCCTTAAGTAAACTAAATCCCCTACCTCAAAGCTTCGCTCAATCCTGTGTTTGTCGGCATACATCTTCTGTTGATTCTGGGCTGTTTGTAAATTCTCTTTCAATACTTTCAGGATGTCCTGATTGTCCTGTATCCAATCCTTAGCCTTAGGAGCCCTACTGTCTCCAAATGCCAAATCTGCATAGTCCAAGGCCTCATAACCATATAATGCCTTAAAAGGGGTCATCCTTATAGACATGTGATAAGTAGTGTTGTAGCAATACTCCCCTAGGTGTAGCCATTTGATCCAGGTTCGCTGCTGCCCTGCTACATAGTTCCTTAGATATCCTTCGATCCACTTGTTGACTATTTATGTTTGCCCGTCACTCTGGGGGTGATAACTCGTACTAGTAGCCAGTTCGGTCCCCACCAATCTGAACAGTTCCTGCCAGAAGGCACCCGTGAATTTGCTATCTCGATCACTGACAATGGTCTTAGGTAACCCGTGTAACCTGAAGACCTCCCTGAAGAATAACTCAACTACTTGCGCTGTCGAGTAGTCTGATGATATCGAGAAGAAATGTGCAAACTTGGTTAGTCTGTCAACTACTACATATAAACAATCTCGCCCTTGGACCTTGGGCAAGCCTGNNCAACGTATCGACGGTAATAGGTACACAGACGTAGGAACCCTCTCAACTCTGTAATTGTTTTTGGCGCAGGCCAATCTCTGATAGCTCGGATTTTCTCCATGTCAACCTGTACTCCTTCTGCATTGATTACGTGTGCTAAGTACAACATTTCCTTCATGCCAAACTCACACTTAGACATTTTTGCATATAGCGAATGCTCTTCTAAAGTACTCAATGTTTCGTCCAGGCGTTTCAGATGTTCTTCCCAGGTTTTGCTGTAAATCAGGATGTCATCAAAGAATACAAGCAAAAATTTACGTAGCTGTGCTCGGAAGGTGTGGTTCATGCNATCATATGCTTGTACCTTGCTGACCCATTTCTGCTGTCGCTCATTCAGTTCCTTTTGCTCCAGGAAATACTTGAGGCTGTTATGATCGGTTTTGATTTTGAACTTACTGCCCACCAGGTACTGTCTGAATTTTGTGAGAGCATGCAAGATGGCCAGCATCTCCTTGTCATATATGGAGTAATGGTGCTCGTAGTTCTTCAGTTTACGTGTAATATTCCCAAAAGTGACATGCATGCAAACCCTAAAAATGACATGCATGCAAACCCTAAAAGTGAGATGCATGTGAACCCTAAAAATGACATGCATGCCANGTCCATGTCCCTTACCCTGATCTGATGGTACCCTGAGCGAAGATCGATCTTGGAGAAGTATTGAGCTGCCCGAAGCTCATCCATGAGTTCTTCAATTCTGGGAATTGGATTTTTGTTAAGTGCTCGATAATCGATGCACATTCGCAGTGTACCATCCTTATTCTTGACCAGTACTACTGAGGATGCAAAGGGGCTAGAACTGGGCCGAATATATCCAAGCTCCAGTAATTCTTTGATGGTTTTCTCAATCTCATCCTTGTNAGTCTCCCTCTGCATGCATGCAAGTCAACGACAAATTAGAAGATAAAGTGACATGCATGCAAGTCAACGACAAATTAGAAGATAAAGTGACATGCATGCAAGTCAACGGCAAATTAGAAGATAAAGTGACCTAATTAAGTCAAAAGATTAGGGTTTTGCGCAGTTGAACTTTATAAATAAAAGAGAAAGCAAGAGGAGACTTCACTTATGCTTATTATTATTTTGGGAGCTATTGGATAGCAGCACAACGTGCAGCACAGCAGTTGGGGTTGGAGACGGAGTCTTCAGCTAACAGGATTTTGGCAGTGAAACATCTGTCCTAGTCTTGTTCCGGGTAAGCCATACAGGTTCACCACTTGTTCTTCATTCAATCATCAGTTATCTAGTACATGGTATAGATCGTTTCAGGGACACGTGTGCAGCCGTAAGAGGGGGTTTTCAGCCAGAAAGCCCTAATCAGCTGTTGGGCCTTCAGATCTCAGCAGAACCTCCGCATGCATCAGGCA
>LPNX011019903.1:797263-875394 GCA_001517045.1 Pseudotsuga menziesii
GTTACGGCTCTCAAATGCAATAGGGTGATGATTCTGCATCAACACTGCTCCTAACCCTTCCCCTGAGGCATCACATTCTACCACAAAAGGTTGTGAGAAGTCNCACCCTGCTGGAAAGGTTTCCTGTCCTTGTCCCTAACAGGAAAATTGGTTTTCAGAGGAAATTTGTTTTTGGGCACTGAATCTTGAAGATCCCTTGCCTTGCTAATAGCATCCTGCAGAGTGAGGGGTTTGTAGGCTTTCACCCATCCCCGTAGTGGCTCTATGAGGGCCTCAGTGAATAACATAGTCAATCTGCTCTCTGACACATCTGTTGCCATAACGGCTAGCCTCTGAAATTTTGAAATGAAAGCTTCTGCACTACTAGTCTGCTTGAGTTGAGCCAACTCCCTGAAATGGATCTCTGGATCTTTCCTGTCAAACCTCTCAATGAGTTTTTGAGTGAACTCACTGTAAGAATGTATGGTGTTGTGACCCAATGTCACCAATCCGTGGTACCACCATTCGTGAGCTTCTCCGTCCAGGTGAAGTGTAGCCAACTTAATGGCGTCTGTCTCTGTCATGGGGTTGAGTTGGAAATAGGTATCCAACTTCTGAACCCATATCCTCGCTGATCCTCCGCGAGTCCCATCAAAGTTTGGGATGGTCAACCTGCCAAGGTCTTCTGCAACTCATAGTTGTGATTGAAATCCTTGTTGAAATTCCTGGGCCTGTTCCTGCTCTTCATGTTGCAGAAATTTGAAAAAGACATGGCAGCATGAAACTCATCCCCTAAGTCTCTATACTCCTGTAGATAAGCCCCAAAAGGCTTGCTAGGTTCTACTTGCATGACCGGGCCCCCTACTGTATCTGCCAAGAAGTGAGGCATGGTAGGCCTAATAGAAGGTCTGCTGTATATATGCGGAGTATTCTGAATGTTAGTGTACGCTACCTTCCCACTGCTGCTTGTAGATCCTCGATCTACTGGTGAGGGAGGTGTACTGTTGAGACTTGTTTCTGGTTTCGCTGATAATCTATTGATTGCATTGAGGACATCTTTTTGTCCTTTGGCTAAGTCTTGCAATGCAGAGACCAAGCTGCGAAACTCCATTCGATCCTCTTCTTCTCCCGTTCCTTTTCCCCTATCCGAATGTATACCTGTTTGTTCGATGTCTGAGTTGGTATCTTCTAGTTGGATATCTTCAAATTCTTCTGTGTGTCTACTCTTCCTCCTCCTATAGGTTACAAAAGGATCTCCTTCTGTATTCATCTACTTTTCATTTCTTAAGCCCACAGCTGGCCAAAAAAACAGCTCTGATACCACTGTAATATCCCAAATCCCGATATTTTCTATTTCTAAGCAAAAATGCTGATACAACTGGGCATGCAAACTGCCATGCAAAAATCCCTATTTTATAGGAAAAATTAGGGTTAGGGTTTGTGAGATAGAATGAACACTTACCACTGATAAGCCGGCTGGACTGCTCCGGAGAAAGTATGCAAGCACTGAGAGCTGGATCGGAGATGAACTGATCTCCTCTGCTTACGGTGAACCCCCAGCAACAAGACGCCCAGTCAGGGAAGGAGGTGTCCGATGGAGTTGCGGATTTATGGGGCTGATAGCCTTTTTGTGCCAGAGAGAATGCTTGATACAAGAGTGATTTATGAGTCCTCTAGGCAGGATAGCGACTTGCTTCTGAGAGACAGCTGCTCACGCCCTTGGAATCCCGAAACTGCTGATAACTGTTCCTGATGAGCATGGATGGATCTGATAATCACCGGGTACCGGAGTATGATGTTGATGATGAGAATGGTGCCCGAGTTTCGGAAGGAAACTGAGATCTGAAGGCCCCACAGCTGATTTGGGCTTTCCGACTAAAAACCCTCCCTTTACGGCTGCACGCGTGTCCCTGCAACGATCTATACCATATGCTAGATAACTGATGAATGAATGAAGAACAAGTGGTGAACCAGTATGGCTTACCTTGAATAAGACTAGGACGGATGTTTTACTGCCGAAATCCTGTTAGCTGAAGACTCCGTCTCCAACCCCAACTGCTGTGCTGCTATTCCAAGAGCTCCCAAAATAATCATAATCCAAAAGTGAAGTCTCCTCTCGCTTTATCCTCTATTTATAAAGTTGAACTGCGCAAAACCTAATCTTTGACCTAATTAGGTCACTTTATCTTCTAATTTGCCGTTGACTTGCATGCATGCGGATGGAGACTTAAATAGTGCATGCATCATTAAATAATGCTTGGATGGCATGCATGAAGGTGGCTTTTGGCCCTGGTGGCCCTTCTTGACCAAATGATGATGCCCTAGATCTTCTATGGATGGCATCAGTCCTCAGCTGATTCTCTAGCTGTCAGTAACCGCTCGAACCCACAGGAATCACATAGGTTAGCGGGTTTGGGCCTCAAGGCCTAATTGGAAGAGGACATTACATCATCCAAAGACGATCCCATGAAGGCATGTGTTCACGAGCAACCATTGACTCCACAAATGCAGCCCATGGTTTCGTCACACCATTCAAGGTTGTACGCACCAACTCAACACCCTCTATCACCTCCCTAATACCTCCAAGCTCATCACGAACCTGTATAATCTTTGTGAGGTAAGTGGTCATATTCTCACCCTTGTTCATGTGAATGCTCTTTAACTTCTCCCCTAATACCATTTTTCGATTTTCATTGGAACTTTGGTAAATGTTAGTTAAAGCGGTCAGCATCTGATGAGCATGATCTTTACCTGATATGTGTGGAATCATATGATCTTTTATTGCATCAAGAAGGATTATTTTGGCCTTTATATCCCTCTTGTCAAATGCGGCTTTAGCCACTGCATCTGCAGGAATGGTCATTGGATTTGCTGTAGTGTTGTTCACTATGTCCCATAGTCCACTATCCTGTAAAATCAACACTATTTTAGCTTTCCATGGACCGATATTTACAACCCCATCCAACCTAGCCTAAATCCTAAGACCAATAGCCATTACTATAAGGAAGTTCAAGAACCTGTGCTTCTTAACAACCCTGTTTTCCCTTATTTCTCCGAGTTTGAAATTTATTTCTGTGTGTAATTTTCAGCCTTTAATCAAGCTTTGATACCATAAAATTTTTTAAGAACCCCAACCTGGTTTCAGTTACAGTGCTGCATATGGTTTAATGCCCAAACCCCATCATGCATGTACATTGAAAAATTAAAATTTTAACTGAAAACATGAAACACGAGAGATTTCTTTTCAACTTTTGAACTCTGAAAATTTATAGCAGCCCTAAACTTTTACTCAGAAATTTAAATTCAGTCACATGAAAATTAAATACTCATATTTTTTGTCAAATTGACCCAAGAAAAACTCCGAAGGGAAAACCTGTACTTCAGAGAGAGATTTTATTTTTTCAGACAAATTTTACAAATTTCAAACAACAGTACTTATCTCCTTTCTCTTCCTTGTAAAACGTGCCAGAAACACTCTGAAATTGCTGTACCGATTGCCGCAAAACATCACTGCAAAAACTGAGCCTATACGACCTCACACGTGCGAACTGTATGGACTTGTTTTTTGTGCCTGAATTTCTCAAAATCTGTGCATTGTAACTTGCCTCGAAAATAGTGACCTCTCTTTGCCTTTCCCAAGCCCTTGAGTAACTTCCACATTGAGATCAATGGCTTAGATTAGAAGACAACTAAATGAGATCTAGGGTTGATCTCATTTGCTCATTAAAAATCACTTTTAATTAATAAATGAGAATTTAATGCACACCCACTTTTAATTTTCATAAAGTCACTTTTAAAATATGAACTCAAACTCACATTAAAAATGTCACTTTATAATAAAGTCATTCTCACCTTTTTAATTAGGTGAGGGACCATATATTCAAGTGTCCTTATCCACCCCAAGGCATGAGTGAACAAACACTTCCTAGGCAAAAATTCAACAGATGTCACAATCTACAAGCAAAAGATTGGTTCGTTGATGTACTTGACGAACATGAGGCCGAATATTTGCTTTGCGGAGATGAGATGTGTTCACATGGTTGTGGCAAAGCACGTGTTGTGGTACTTGAAGGGTACAATTGAATATGGTCTCATATATGCGAGAGACCAAAGGATTTGCTTGTAGGGATATTGTTGATTGAATTGTCATTGATGCCAACATGGACTTGTAGTGGCCCCACAGGTAGTCATTGATGCCACCAAGTCCCTCGTGCAATGCACAGGTATGGATGATCCCAATATCCTCACATCCAGTGTCTTGGAGCCCATATAGAGATGGGTTGTGCCTTAAGCACCTTGTATTCAGTCGACAAGGTCCCTGTACACACAAGGTTGGATCTTGGAGCCACCACCTTGTTCACGATGCTGAAGACCCTGTTGATGATGCTGAAGACCCTCGAGATGGTGTTGAAGCCATTGTAGATGATGGAGAAGCCCTGGATGGGTTGAATAAACATCAATGACCCATTTTGTGGTCATTCATGTTTTTGTTGAGGTCATAGAACCCTTGTATGTGATTCTTGCTACCATTATGATGCTGATTACCTTGTATGGTCTTTGACATGTTGTGGAACCCATGATCATGTCCTTGGTATGATGAAGAAGCCCATGAAGCCCCTTGGCATGTTAAAGAAGCTTTTTGAACACCAAATGGGCCAAATGACCCATTCTGTGGTCATTTGTGGTTATTGATGGCTTGATGGAGTCTTGGAACTCTTGGAGATGGCCTTAGGTTATGAGAACGGATTGGCATCCACTTGGACACTTGGACACACTCGGTGGCTTGTGGATGATGATCGAGGATGGGTTTGATGATGATATGGCACCTTGATGATGGGGTCCTTGGTCATACATGTCATGGTGATAAGGTCCTTGATGAAGCCCTTGTAGGCTTGTTTTGATGATGTGGTAGACACACTTGCTTGCATGGCACACATGCCTTGATCTTGCGATCAAGTGCATATCCTTGACTAAGGGTCCTTGGTCCTTGATGAAGCCCTTGAGACTTGTGGTGAACTTGATAGTGTATGGTCAACAAAACCTTAATGTTGACTATTTGTGGGTGACCTTGATAACTTGCTATTAAAGAAGTGTGGGTTAACTACAAAATAAAAAATTACAAAATGACAAATACATATTGTTGATTAATTTGTGGACAAACTTTTTGAACCTTTACACTTTCCTTGGCCTTGAAGTCGGCCCTACCTGTACTCTCTCAACGTCAAATTTGAGTATAAAACCCCTAGCATCATCCAACGAAGGTGTATGAAGAATGAGCTCGTTGACTGAGGTGGAGTGATCTTAGACTGAGGAATTTCGTGGACTAAGGTAGCTAACAACAGATAACATCTTTTTATCTTTTGGGTTTTTACAGGAGGATAACACTTTTTGTTTTTTATGTTTTCCCTTGTTGCTAGATGACCAGTTTGGAGCTTGACTGAGGTGAATTTGGTGGTAGCAGCAGCAAAGCTAAAACATCTCACAATCTGAATTTGGAGCAACAAAGATCTGAGGTGTTGGAGGCCTTTCCACACTACACAGTCTCGAAATATGGTGGTTATCAATAGTCTGGGTTTTGGAGTCTTTACACAGCCTGTTTTGCATTTACCTTTACCTTTTTACCATCCAAACAGTCCGAGTTCATGTGCCTGTACAGTTCAAGTTTTGAAGGCTCTCGGTGAGGTGAATTTTTGCAGCATTAACCCTTTGGTTTGTCTTGCTTGGGGACTAACCAACACACACAAGCAACCCGGAATTATGTGACAGGCCTAGCACTGAAATGATTTAGGTCATCTTCAAGTTTGAGGTTGGTTTTGTTTTGGACATATACAGCTCAAGTATGAGGTAAGATCAATTTATATGAATACTCCTTGATGATGATTATGTATACTAGATGATGATGATGATGCATACACAATGCATACCTATTGATACTCCATTGTGATGATGAACTAATATGATGATGCCAACACTCATACGATGATGCATGCAACCCTAGTTGCTATGATGTACACAAACAGTGGCATATTTACAGTGACACAAACAATGGTGTATGTACAATGAAATGAGTGTACATTAATAAGTGCATATAGTGGTATATGTACAGTAAAATGATGTCTACATAATGAATACTAAGCAGGCTTATATCTTATAATGATGGTGCATACTATTGTTTGATGATGATTCCGATACTCTTGATGATGAGGCATACCTGTTGACACTTGATGATGATGTGGCATACTTGTTGACACTTGATGATGAGGAATACCTGTTGACACTTGATATGATGCATACTCCATAATGATGTATACTTGCTGACACAACTGTATGAGGATGAGGATATGATGTTGATGGTGCCTTGTACACTATGATGCATACCATATGATGATGTATACCTTATGATGATATTGCATACCTTGATGATGATGATGAACACTTTTACACTATGATGACAAAGATGCATGTGATGCATACTTGATGATCAAGTAGAGCAAAACTACTTGGTGACTGTATACGATGAAGTGTACAATGATGTACATGAACAAGATGAGCAGCAGTGTATTGAGCAAATGACACATTGGTGACAAGTGGCATAACAACAACAAACTTGACACACATGGCTTATTGAGCAGAGGTTGATGAGCACATATTGATGAGCAAAGGTTGATGAGCAAAAGTGGTTATGCAACAGATTGATGACAATAAAAAATTGGCATCAAGCTTGCAAGTAGAATCTTGCATTTGAGGATTGGACTCCTCAACCCTTTCTTAGTTGGAGCTAAGAAAACCAGGCTGGGTCCTGTTATGAGAGTTGGTGCTCTTTTCATCAGTTGGTGTTGATTGTAATCGAGAAAATTGAAGTCTTTCATTACCATAAATAAAGCTCACATCACAAATATTCTTATGTCTCTTTGATGTGCTTGTTGTGCTTATGATTTATTAAAAGAAGGAAATTTTTTTTAAATTGCTCACACACTGATTCACCCCCCCCCCTTTTCAATGTGGCCATTGTGTTCAACATATATGATGAATCGGATTGGGTTAACAGTGCTACAAACAGAAAGAGCACTCCAACATGTTGCAGAAAGAGGACCAGTGTTGCTCTCAGTGCAACCGAGGATGAATATATTGCGGCTGAGAAGAAAGCAAGGGAGGATTCCTCAAGTGATGAAGAATATGTACTTCGATCTAGAAGAACTCTACCAATAAGACGAAGATCATACTCTTATCCATTTCAGCATTGGATAAGAAGCGATGCATTTGTAGGACATACATATCCAACACCAATACACAGTTCTATGTGATCTGTGGTGTGTTGCCGCCTTTCACACACCTGGAGGGGAACGTGGCAAAAATCTTCAAGCCACTTGGTGTTTCCTTGGGGGCAAGTCTCGAGTCAAGGTTGTCACCTTGTTCTTGACTCCTTTGTTTAAGCCAACTTCGAATGAAGCCAAGGGGGGTAGACCCTATTAATTGCTAAGGTTGTTTAAGGCTTTAGTGTTTATGGTGATGATTGAGTTATTTAGGAGTTTTGATGAAAGAAAAACTTAACACAAGATATTTGCAACGAAATTTAAGTACAACAACATAAAGATCAAGGTATCATATATCAATGCACATGGAAACATATGATTATATATAAAAGAGAACCAATGCCAAATGGAGTAAAAAATAAAGTGTTGTTGCTTTGCTGAAAGGAAAATGTTGCAAGTGCTCTTGGTCAATTTTATGTTAATTTGAGAAAATGTGTGAATTAACTTAGGGGGAAAGGGGATTCCCAATATACCCGAAGGTACGGGGAGTGTTATCCACTAATTTTGGACTTAGTGGATTTTTTGGTGAGCCGTCAGAGCATTGAACAAGTACACTTGTTCGTGATCAAAATTCAGAAGTCCGCCAGTCTTTTCCTGGGACTCTATTCGGAACTTTTTGTAGATACATGTTCATACCCCCTTGGGGAAAATGTAAAAAATGTCCTAGCATTTAATTTTTTATAAAAGGCTCGGCTTCCCGGACTTGAGCATCAAACCGACTAGCCCAGAGTGTTTTTTCCCTTGGTTATTATTGGCTGTTGAATAAATGACCAATAATTTCTGAGTTTTTCACTCGCTCCTCCAAAGCTGGGGTAGTTGTCTTGGTGTTTTGGCCTTGGGAGGTTATTAGAGCCTTCGTGTCAGTGTTGTTTGTCATGCTAGGCATTCCGATTGAGTCGTATGGACATGTACTAGGTCCCCCTAGAGTTTCGTTAGATTCCGTGAAAGATAATTTTTTTATTTTTTATTTATTTTTTAAACGTTTTTTAAGCCATTTTTTAACGGTTTAAATGGAAAATTTCAAAATGTAATGAAAGAGTGATCTAGAGTTCGTTTTCGGCATGGTTGGGCTCATTTTCAAGCCCGGAGCAGCATCATTACCTTAGGGTCCACTTTCACCATTAGTCGAGCAGTCAAAGCATCTCGAAAGTCAGTATTCGGCTAAATGAGCATCAAGGTGGCATTTTAATGCTAAAAATGGACATTTTTGGCACTTGGTCAAATATTTTAAAAAGTCAATTTTTTTTTATTTTAATGATGAGGGTGACATGGAGGTGGGTCCCTCATGCCATATAACCCATTTCAAAGTGTAATGTGACTTGAGCTTTGGTTTAGAACTAATGCTACGAATTGTTTCCATGGAAGATGATGTGAGGATGAGGGGATTCATGCTAATGACATGTGATGAGTGGGATGAAGTGGGACCCCTCTCCACTTAAAACTTATTAATTTAAACCATGGTCCATGGCATGAGTTTCCAATACTTTTGAATTAGTAATTAGATGGTGACGTGAATGGAATGACGTGAAGACCCATAGCTATCACGTGGATTAAAACCATGCGTGCGATTTGTTTAGAGCTCGCGATCGTGAAGATGATCTCTCCTAAAATCAGGGGCATGAACTATAGTCTAAAGCGTGGAGTGTGGCATAGCTATCGCGAACCATTGGTTGTCTATTTACAAACTTTCCTTTTTACCGTACGGCTCTCACGTGGAAGAAAGCTCATGCATGAGTGAATGAAGCCGATAGATTTTGGTTGTTGAGTGCATCTTGGTGTGTTGGCAGTTCAGCATTCATTTCAACCTCAGTCACACTAAACGTGATCTTTGGTTCATTAATGCCCCCCCTGGGGCTTGGTATTTTGTATAAATAGAGGTGCTTTGCACTCTTTTCTTCATGGAGATTTTGGGCATGAACACTTTGCCAAAATTATTGTAATATTTGTTTGAAGTTTGAATAAAGTTGTGACTTTGGAGGTCCATGCATGAGTTATTGGAGTCGTGGATTCACATTGTCTTTGGTGATATCTCTCTTACCTTTCCTTTTCAATTATTAAATCATTCTTCATTCTATACTCTAGAAGGGCTAACAATCTAGTTTATGAGTATCTTGTTCGGATTTGATATTGATTGTAGGGGTTTTCCAGGGATCATTAAGGGTGAAGAACAAGCTTGAGATCAAGCTCTTTTTCATGAACCAGTGGCTTTTTTCCATCTAGATCATTAAGGGTAAAGAACAAGCTTGAGATCAAGCTCTTCTTCATGAATCAGTGGCTTTTTTCCATCTAACTCCTTCATTTTGCATGTTCTTCTAAGCACTTCCCAATCCAAGAAAGAGACATAACAATAAGAGATTCTCCTTCCCTCCATCAACAAAGTTTAAAAAACACATTTGGTTACCTGGATCTACGAACTTTCCTCTTCTAGTTCTCCTTTTTGCTCTTTGATTTTCTTGATTTTTTGCTTGCTAGCCTCTTCTTCCTTGCTTTGTTTGGCTTGCCTTTACCTTTTCTTCTTCGCTGCCCTCTTTTCACTTTAGTTTGCAGCCCCTTTTCTTCACTTTGGACAGCCCTCATTCTCACCTTTAGGACAGCCCTCATTCTCACCTTTTCTCTCTCCTTTTCCTTGGTTTTTTCCCTCTCTTTCTCCTCTTTCTTCATTGCTGGTTTTTGCCCTCTTTTTCGAGAATTTGTCTTTAAAGTCTTAACTAATGCATGATGTTTAAATTGTTTAAAGCTCTTATTTGCAGGAGGAACCGAGAAATGCCCAAAGGCTAAAAGCAAGAGAGCAAGCAAGAAGTGCGAAAAGAACAAAAAGACATTCTCCCTCTTCTTCCATCCCTTTCTCTCCCTGTTCTTCCAGAAAAAGGCAAAGAACAAGTCAGTGGAGAATTGTAAATTAATAAAAAGCGAGTTGGATTACGGCTTCCACACCCCTCTTCCCCCATTTGGGGAAAGCCTGTATCGTCTCACTTTCATGCTTCCCATTTTTATTGCTAATGGCAGAATAGCGTAGTATAATCATCTAATCTTAGTCAAGTAGTGCATATTTGATTAATTTGTTGTTCATAAAAAATGAGTTAAAAAGTATTGTTTTGATTATTCAAGTTGAATGTGGCATATTTCTTTTAGTATACTTACCCTCTTGCTTTCCCGATTAGGGCCCTAGAAAGCCTGAAAGAGACTCTTGGGTAGTTAGATTGTTGTTCTTATCTCTTTCTTTTTAAGCTTAACAAACTAAGTAAGACTCTTGAACTTGCAGAAACACAAGTCAAGAGCACTCTCTATTGGAGAGCATCATTAGTTTTGCATATCCTTGCATTAGGCATTTAGAGTAATTAAGCCTCTTGAACCTTTGTCATAAGACAAGGTCAAGAGCGCTCTCTATCAGAGAGTTTAATTAATTGACTTAATAAAATCTTTCAACTCACCCTCCCTCTAATTAATTCACTTTGTTGATCTCCTTCACGTTGTATGCTCTGTCGACTTTCGAGTTGGGCTCGTACTCAGAACGATGAACAGACTTGCTAAGACCGCAATAACAACATAATTAAAACTTTTACCCCATAACCAACGCACCGACGTTGTCTCGATAAAATACTCAGGTTGTAGGCAAATTCCAAGTGTGGGCGCCGGGCAACCCAATCTGGACACAGTTGGTTAAGTTATTGAACACCTAGCTTGTGATTCCAGACAGGTCCGTCATGTCTTCGAACGGAGCCACTGAAGGTATTTCCGGTTAGGATTTCCAGACACCGTAAGCAAGATCACCATTAAAATCCTTAAAACTTACCAAGAACACTCGCACAACCTAACATTCATTTTAAATTCCAGACTTGTGTTTATTTTTTCATCGCATTTCAGTTTCATCGACTCCATAAGGCATTGGTCCTTGTTTTGTTTTGCATAATTATATGATCAATTGTCTATGGCTTAATCTAATTGTTGTCACTGAATGCATAATTGATGTCTATAATTTAAATTTACCTTTTAATCTCTCATTTGCAACGTGGATTGCCTTTTTATTATTATCTTGTGTCACATTCATAATACAGTAAAATACCTTCTAATTATAATAACTCCTAGAAAACACCCATTTGCATCTGCAAAAATGAAACTGGAAATGACAATGTAAAGCAAAACTATACTAACAAAAGCAAAACCATGAAAAAAGTGCACCGACGCAAATCCCTCCAAGGGGACGGGGAGTGGGCTCCCTCTGAAAGAGCCTACTCCAAAATTTTTATTATGGTATTTACAATGATTGAGGTGGATGCCAATGTTTCTTATAGATTTAGATCCAAAGGCTTGCAGGTTTTATGAGTAAGACAAGATCAAGAGTGGTGCTCTGGGAGGTCTTTGAACAACTTAGAACTTTGATTTTCTGGCAGCGCTTCTCCTTGTCCTGGCAATAAAAGTGAAAAACCAGCCACCTGTAATGCACC
The DNA here is from genome assembly GCA_001517045.1 of Pseudotsuga menziesii. Taxonomy (NCBI): domain Eukaryota; kingdom Viridiplantae; phylum Streptophyta; class Pinopsida; order Pinales; family Pinaceae; genus Pseudotsuga; species Pseudotsuga menziesii. Next base: position 809,001 of record LPNX011019903.1, read on the forward strand.
AAATGTGCCAAATAAAGCGTTAAGAACATAAAAATATTAAGTACTGAAAGATTGGAAATATGCACAAGTACTTAATAAAAACTAGATCTACTTTGAAAATATTACTTTATGTTTCTAGATCTAGATACATGTTTAAATAGATCAACCTTCAGATATTGCTTGAAAGATAAACTAAACTACTTAAGCATGCGAGCAACCGTAACTGAGAAAGATTTAATTTTTCTTTAAATAGATCAACCTTCAGATATTGCTTGAAAGATAAACTAAACTACTTAAGCATGCGAGCAACCGTAACTGAGAAAGATTTAATTTTTCTTTAAAAAATGAAGGAAAGAAAGATAGAAAGAATGCTGGAAGCTTGGGAATGTTGGGCCATGGAGGCTGGTTTGGTGGAACACCGAGGGACTATGTCCTCTAAAAGATCTTGAAGATGAGGAAGATTCAAACTAGCTCAACCCCTTCAACAAGTGAGATCACCTACAACTTAGAAGTCCTTGCACAAACAGATCGTTAAAACATAGGTGTTGCTGGAAAAAGAGTATTAGAAAGCATGCAATTAAACTTAAAATACATGCAACTCCAAGAGATCTGAAATAAGCGAACAATAAGAGCATAAATCAAACTAGAATAATCTCTTACCCCACTGGGAGGGAGCTTCCTTTCAAGGCCCACAGTTAACCGACAAAAAGCAAAGACCAATAATACAAATTATACCTCATAAGCATTTGATAATCACCATCCACACATGAAAAGCATTACACCATAGATCTTGCCTCCAAAGCCTTCTTTATTCCAAATGATAAACAATACAATACAAGCAATAACATTCCTTTGGTTCTCGACCATGCAAAATGAGGAAAGGAGCCTTGCTTAAATAGCAAAAATGAGACCCAAGGGGGTGCTAACAACACTGAAGATAAACCCGGAGTTAACTGAGTTGAATAGAGCTAAAGATGAGTTGAACTGAGATGGAATTGAAGAGGTACTGAAAGGTGAATGACACCTCTCCTGCTTAACTCACCAACAATTGCCAACACATCCAATCCACTCACCAACCATATTGGTGTCTTCTCCTTCATGCGCGAGCTTGAATGAGGTTGGTGTGTGAGGTGGGTGATGTCATCAAGTTTGATATGCTATCAATAAATAAAACAAACTTACGTAACCAAGGTTTAAACAATACCAAAAATCAACGTTTGAAAGGGGGGTCCACCCCTCCTCCCTACCTCACGTGAGTTTCAACATGACGTGAAGAGGGTTGGCGTTACCCATCTCCACAACTTCGCTACCCAATCCTTGAATGAAATAACCTGTTTGTATTGGAAATATATACCATGGCTTAAAAAAATATAATATATGAGGAGGGGTCCACCCTCACCCATTCACCACAACCTTCACACCATTCGTGAGCCTTCCTCACGTCAACCTCCTCTTATAATAATTCGTAGCTGCATTTTTATCCATAGTCTTAACTTGGAATTATGTGAAAGAGGGTCGTGTGGGATGAGGGACCCACTCCCAAGTCATCCCCATCATTCAAATATTAACTTTGACTTTGAATTTTGACCTTTTACAAAATTTATCTTGGTGCATTTTCTCTAAATTTAGCAATTAAATGCCACTCTGGTGCTCTGTTAGCCAAATAACGCCTCTCGTGGTGTTTTAGCTACCTAAAACATAGTGAAAGTGGCCACTGGGGTAAAGATGTTGCTTCGGGCTTGAAAATGAGCGCAACCACGCAAAAAATAGACCCTGGATCACACTTTTAGACTTTGAATTTTTCCATTTAAACCATTAAAAATGGCTTAAAAAACGGAAAAAATTATTTTTTCTTGGAATGAGATGAAACTCTAGGGGAACCTAGTACATGTCCATACGACTCAATTCGAATGCCTAACATGTTGAAAAACGCTGACACGAAGGCTCCAATAACCTCCTAAGGGTGAAACATCAAGACGACTACCCCAGCTTTGGAGGTGTGAGTGTAAAACTCATAAATTATTAATTGTTTGTTCAAGAACCAATAATAACCAAGGGAAAAAACACTCTGGGCTAGTTGGCTTGATGCTAGGACACCCTTCTGCGTGAGTGTACGTCCCAGTTGTACGAAGCTCGTTGATCCTGCTGCTCGCTCCTTCGTCTTCCCAGCTAAATCCTCTGTTTGACTTTCTCTCCCTATCTCTGTCGGAATACAAGTGTGTGTGTTCTCTCCACCAATTGATCTCTCTTTTATAACTTTACGTAAAGCAAAAAACCTAATTTCACTTTCACTTTAACTAGTGTTTCACTAAAGTTTATTTAGATCACTTTAATTTAGTTTCCAAAGTAAACTTAGGAAAAGTAAGTTAAATACAACTAGTTTCCTAATTTAAGTCTTCTACATGCAAGAACACATGCATGCAGGAAGACCTTCCTTGTTGCTAGTTTAACACTCCCTCTCAACGAGGAAGGGATTCGGTAGCAACCCCAACTTATCCCTGAACTTCACAAAACTCTGTCTGCAAAGTGCCTTGGTGAAAATGTCCGCCGCCTGCTCATCTGTCTGTATGTACTCGAATCGAATGGTTCCCCTCTGAACACAATCTCTCAAGAAGTGGTATCTGATGTCTATGTGTTTGCTCCAGTCATGGAACACTGGATTCTCAGATAGCCTGATGCCACTCTGATTGTCACAGTGAACTACTGTAGCCTCTAGCTCACACTCGAACAACCCTGCAAGTAACTTCCTCAGCCACATATCCTCACAAGCAGCCATGCTGGCTGCCATGTACTTAGGCTCTGTCGAGCTCAATGCAACTGACTTCTGCTTCCTGCTGAACTAAGAGACAACCCCTGATCCAATGCTGAAACAACAACCTGAAGTACTCTTCCAGTCCTCTACACATCCTGCCTAGTTAGCATCTGTGAAACCTGCTAACTGTACACTCACCTTGCGCTCATAAATCAATCCATACTCCACTGTACCTCTGATGTAGCGAAGTATGTGCTTCGCAGCTGTCCAATGCACTCTTTGAGGGTCCACCATGAACTGACTCAAAGAGTTGACTGCAAAGCTGATGTCTGGTTGAGTGTTGACCAGATACATAAGCGATCCGATAAGCTGACGATACAAGGTAGGATCAAATCCGTCTGATCCTGATGCATCAATCTTCCTCCAGTTGGAAACTAGAGGTATGGCCATAGGCTTGCAGTCCTCCATCCTGAATCTCTTCAGAATCTCTACTGCATACTTCCCCTGTCCCATGAAGAAGCATCCATCTCTCTACCAAACCTCCAAGCCCAAAAAGTAATGCATTAACCCAAGGTCCTTCATCTCAAATTCCACTGCAAGGTTGGACGTGCAGTTTCCAATCAGCCTCTCATCTGATGTCAAAAAGAGATTATCCACATATAGGACTAGTATGAGAGACACCTCACTTGTCAAGAAGTACAAGTTGTGGTCAGCCTCACTCTGCTGAAATCCCATCTCCTGTAGATAGCTGTCAATCCTCGAGTACCATGCTCGAGGTGCCTGCTTGAGCCCGTAAAGAGCTCGATGCAGTCTGCATACATGCGTCTCCCTGTTCTCCACATCAAACTCCTCTGGCTGCTCAATATACACCTCCTCCTCTATCATTCCGTTGAGAAAGGCAGTGTTGACGTCCATCTGATGGACACGCCAACCCATCTTAGCTGCTAGTGAGATAATGCTCCGAATGGAAGAATACCTGGCAACAGGGGCGAAGGTCTCCTCATAATCAATACCCTCCTTCTATGAAAACCCCTTTGCCATGAAGCGCGCTTTGTACTTCTCCACGCTTCCGTCTGTTGCATGCTTCACCTTGTAGATCCATATGGATCCCACCACCTTTTTCCCTTGTGGCCTCGTCACAACCTCACATACCTGGTTTTTCATAATTTAGTCATACTCCTCAACCATAGCTTCCTGCCACACATCATGTTGTGCAGCCTCCCTGAAGCCAGAAGGTTCAGAGTTAATCAACTCTGTCATCAATACCATATAACTAAGCGTCTCTGGTGGTACACTCCGTCTAAAAGATGTCTGTAGAGGATCTACTTGCTTGGAATCCTGCACTGTGGATCCAAACCACTTAGGCCTTGGCCTAGTGTCAACCTGTTGCGGCTGCTGGATATTCGTCTCCTGCTGCAGCTCATCCTTCAAGTCAATGACTGAAGGATCCTGTCCACCTGACTCCCTCTGACCACTAGAACCTGTGCTCTGTGTCTGTACCTATACATCTTGCTCCTCCAACTTGACTCTCGACTCTTGTGCTGGCTGCTGTTCTGCTGGTAAGTCCAGAGATCTCCACAAGGACCTATCCTCATCAAACTGGACATCCCTGCTCACAATGATCCTCTTGCGAGCAGGAATGTAAACTCTATATGCCTTCGAAATCTCGCTATAACCAACAAGTAACCCCTTCTCTCCAGAAGGGTCCAGCTTCTTCCTATTGTCAGCATGAACATGACAATAGCAGACACTGCCAAATATGCAAATGTTACTCACATTTGGCCTAGTGCCTGTGAAGACCTCCTAGGTGTCTTCCTCCCCAAGGCTGTCTGGGGACACCTATTTTGAATGTATACTGTAGTCTTGTATGCCTCGGCCCAGAGGAATAGTGGTAATCCCTGATTAAATAGTATGGCCTTGGCTACTCCAACCATAGTCCAGTTTTTTCGCTCTGGAGCTCCATTCTGTTGTGGGGTATGGGGCACAATGTGCTCCTTCTTGATTCCCTTTGTCAAACAATACTCCATGAACTCATTGGAAGTGTACTCACCCTCGTTGTCTGTCCTCAACACCTGAATCTTCTTTCTTGTTTGGTTCTCCACAAGAGTCTTGAACTCTCGGAACCTCTCAAAGACCTCTGACTTGGCCTTCAAGAAATAGATCCAGGTTTTCCTGGAATAGTCATCAATGAAGGTTACGGAGTAACTGTAACAACTGAACAAATGGACACTCATACGTCTGCATACATCTGAATGCACTAAGTCCAAGGGCTTCTTAGACTTGTGCTCACTCTGTGGGAAAAGCTTCTTGATGTTCTTCCTCAAAGCACAACCCTTGCAGTGGTTATGCTTTTCCTCCTGTACCCGAGGAACTCCAATGACTGCATGTCTCAAATGCTTCAGTGCACCATGGTGTAAGTGGGCCATCCTCCTATGCCAAAACTTACCTTGAGTGCTGCTGCTGCTGCTGACTAGAGCCTTTGCAGGCTCAAAGTGTAATCTGTACATTTTCCTGCTCCTTCTGCCAATCACCCGATCCAAGCTCCTATCCGACCCCTTGGGCTTGATATACACTCTATGGTCACAGGACTTCACCTGATATCCCTTGTCCTCCAGAGTGGAGATTGATATAAGGTTCTTGGTCAGTGCTGGAACATATAACACATCAGCAACACTGAGGGGTTTTCCAGACTCCCTCTCAAATGAAACAGTGCCAAGTCCCTGCGCTTGATACTGTGCATCATCACCCAGCTCAACGTGGATCCCTGTTCCACCCTCCTGCAAGTCTCTGAAGAATCTCTTCTGTCCAGTGATGTGACTAGATGCTCCACTGTCAATGTACCATATGTTGCGCCCTGTGGTGCTTGCCATGCAAGCTATCAAGCAAAACTCCTCATCGAAGTTCCTGCTGAACTCATCCACTTCTGCAGATCCAACCGTTTGAGTGTTACTCTTCTTCTTCTTGTCTGGGCATTGGGAGGCAAAGTGTCCCTCTTTGTGGCAGATAAAACACTTGACCTTTGACACGTCAAGGTTCTTCTTACCATCCTTCTTCCTCTTTGCCTTCCCATTGCTTTTCCCTATAAGGGCTAGAGCCTCCTCATCCACAATCTGTGGGGCACTGTTGGATGAGCCTGATCCTTGACACATGTGGGTCTCCTCGTGCACAAAGTCATCCCATAGTCTCTGCCAATCAGGGAGCTTCTCCCTAGCCACAACACCTTTGACAAAGGTGTCCCATGACTTAGAGAAGCCATTGAGGGCTATTGGAACTAGCTCCTCATCATTTGTCTTAGAGCCAACAACTCCAAGCTCATCCCTGATCTTTGTGAGTCTCATGAGATAAGGCACCACTCCTTCTCCCTTGGTCATTTTGGTGCTCCGCATCCTCTCTTGCAACACCATCCTCCGGTTCTCGTTCTTGCTCTGGTATAGACCTTCCAAAGCCTTCCACATTTCTAATGCGGTCTTTTTACCAGAAAGGTGAGGGACTATATGGTCTTTCATTCCATCCATGATAATCAACATAGCTTTGGAATCAATCTTCTTCCAAGCTGCTAGATCTGTCGGATCTGTGGGTGCAACCTTCGTGGAGTCAATGTGCTTCTCTGCATCACTGACATCCAGGATCCTTGTGATCCTTTCTTTCCATGTAGGAAAGTTCTGAGCACCCTGATGTCTATCCTCAACTCTCAACTGCACGACCATAGTGAAGTGTACCTGTCAAACCCTAGAGGTGGAAGTCTAGGTTTGTGTCTTCCTATAGATCTGCCCCTGATCTCTCACTGCTGCTGCAAATCTCTCAGCTTTAGCTCACCAGAGTTCTCTGATACCATGTAAAATTTCCTTTAATATTCAACTAGGACTAAACAGTGCATGCAAAATATCAACTGATAACCACACATGAATATCTTTTACATTATGCAACGAAATATAAAACTGAGAAATAAACCACAACATCACATCACAATATTGACACTGTTATTTTGGGTTCCGCCCCCAGAAAAACCCAAAATGGGAAAACTGGTGCAGCAGTCAGATATTAGATTTTATTATGAGAAAATATGGAACTTTTACAATCACTACAAGTTCACCCAAACCTGGCGAATGCAGTACCCAGCAAAATCACTGGGCAAATCCCAACTAAACCTCAACACCCTCTTGTGTGAGTGTACGACCCAACTATACGAAGGTCGATGATCTTGTTGCTCGCACCTCCATCTTCTCAGCGAAATCCTCTATCTGACTTTCTCTCCCTGTCTGTATCTTGTCTTTGTTGGAATACAAGTGTGTGGTCTCTCCACCAATTGATCTCTCATTTATAACTTTAGGTAAAGCGAAAACCCTAAATTCACTTTCAATTTAACTAGTGGTAAAGCAAAAACCCTAATTTCACTTTCACTTTAACTAGTGGTTCACTAAACTTAATTTGGATCACTTTAATTTATTTTCCAAAGTAAACTTAGGAAAAGTAAATTAAATACAACGGGTTTCTTAATTTAAGTTTTCTACATGCAAGAACACATGCATGCAGGAAGACCTTCCTTGTTGCTACTAGTTTAACAAGATGATCTAGTATTCACACCTTGATGTTGTAGAAGATGATCCAGTATTCACATACTGATGTTGCGGAAGATGATCCAATATTCACGTACTAATGATGCTAATGTCGATGATGACCCAGCAGTTCCATGATGATGATGATGACGCAGTTCCAAATTGATGATGAAGGTGAATGATGTTCCAAAACTTCCTATAACATATAGAGACTCACTAGTGAGATGTATAGTTGTGGTAGTGGTTGCTGTTGATGAAGAATTCCTTCCTATTTAAGAGGGAGTGTTGAAAGAAATTTAACTTCGGGAGATATTCTATTGTACTTTTATTGTATTCCTTCATTAGAGATGTTATTCCTCCGTTCAAAAATGTTCTTGATGTAATTGGTCATGCAAAAGTCATGAGGTAAAACCTCCGTTGTAAGTCGGGGCAATAGTATCCACAAAAGTATTTTATAAATGTTATTTTGAGTCTTCTTAGGTAGGTCAACCCTAATTAGAGATCTTGACTGACCTAGTTAGTTATTTGAGTCACTCACCTGATGAATAGTAATAGGTGAGGCGCCTCTCTCATTCACACACACTTTCACTCAAGCATTGTACAAGAGAGAGAGAGAGAGAGGTAGTGTATTGCGGAAAGGGAGCTGATATTCTTGTTCTTGGGGTTTTACACTGTACTTTGTCTAATTCTATATAGAGGAAGTTTTGCTGGGTTTTCTCCTCCATGAGGGTTTCCTAGGATAAATCTCTGTGTTCTTTTGTGTGGTTGTGCTTGCCTTTCTTGTAGTGATCCTTTGCTTATGGTTGTGATATTTTGATGCTAAATGTTTTAGATCTTGTATAACCATCAAAATTCTAACACTTATAGTCACTAGACCTGATTTGAGTTATGTTGTGAGCTTCATTTCCAGATTCATGACAATACCAAAAGCAAAGCAGGTGCTGAGATATGTGAAAGGGACACTTGACTTTGGCATTCTGTACAACAGAAGAAAAGATCCTAGGTTGTGTGAATATATAGATTCAGATTGGGTAAGTTGCGTGGATGACAGAAAATCAACTTTTGGATATGTATTCATCCTTGGCACGGGTGTAGTCACATGGACAAGCAAGAAGCAACATGCTGTAGCACTTTCATTGGCAAAAATAGGATATCGAGGAGCAATGAAAGGAGCATCTGAAGCAGTTTGGTCAAGAGGATGCTTTCAAATATGAAGATGCAATAGACATAGCTAGCACCTCTACTCTGCAACAATTACGGCGTGCTAAAACTAGCCAAGAATCTAGTCTTCCATGAGCGCACCAAGCATGTTGAGATACATTGCCACTTCATTCGACAACTTGTAGAAGATGGAATTGTTGAGCTGTTGTTCTGTCCCATAGAGGACCAAACTGTATACATTTTCACCAAAGTCATTGGGTCCAAAAAAACATGTAAATTTTCTAGAGAAATTTGGTAAGTAGATTGACCATTAAGGGAGGGTGTTAAAGTGAAACTTACGTTATGCAATGGTGAATTATATATAGAGGCGTCAATAAAATCTCTTTGACTTTATTTTACTTTTAGGTTTTTATGCTTAAGTTACTTTATTTGCTTTTATCAGTCTTTCCCACACTCATAAAGTGGATACTCAACCTCATTGTAACTTGTATAAGAAAGCTTTCGCGTTCTCATTACCACACAATATATTATAATAGCTCTTTCAAGCTATTTCTTGGTTTCTTTATGTGCTCGATTTTCGTGATACGTATGAAGAAGCTATGCCGTCCGCAAATTGACCTACATTGTTGACCACCACTGTATCGAATGGATACCAGATCAACTCCCATTATTTACACATATGGAGCTGGTCATTTGTGGGTTTTCAAGAAGATTCTGGAGGATCCAAACCCTAACTCTAATCTAGAGTCTAAGCATGCAAAAAGTCTAACCCTAATCTTAAAATACTATTATGATAGTTAAATACTCTGCCACTAGGGGGTCCCACTCTTGTATTTTTTAGTGTTCCACAGTTGAGTAGACCAAGGGAGTGGGATATTGGAGTAGGACAGAGGCAGTAGAAGACCCTGTGATAGTTATGAAATCGAGTGTCAATGCAACTGCATAGTAAGTATACTTTTTTTTTGTATTTGCATTTCATAATTGAAAAGAAAAAAGCAAAGCATAGTTCTCATCTTCTGGCTGGTTTTTCCCATATTAGATTTCCTAGGGTACATTTTGCATTCATTGTATGAATGGCGTGGTATTTGTTTTAGCTTCCTTATTTTCAGTCTTTAGCATATTTCAGTGTTTTGTGTGCTACACTAGTAATATTAAATTTTAATCTTGAGTAAATATTGCATAAAAAAGACTGGGCAGAAATCTGTAAGATCTGTTGTGACAAACCGTTTTAGTGGAATATCCATGGCGGTTTATAGATCAATTATTGGAGAAGAACATTTTAAATTTTGAATCCAATTATATCCCAATAACCCCAAAGAATGTACTATAATTAAATAAAAATGGTCATAGCAAGTTATTGCAATGAATTTTGTGGCACATGCCCCCAATGTGATTGGATATTTTATTATTTTGTGTTTAAAGTTTACCCGTATTATTTATTTTGGCATTTGTTCCTTTTAATTGTTAATTGTAGTTTGTCCGCTCAGCCCAGGTAATGCTTACCATACACTTAATAGAACTAAGAACTTCTTGTCTGTAAGGATAAGTCTCTGCCAAAAGTCGAAAACCAAACGGGGGTCTTATTCCATAAAAATTATCCTTTTTCGACATTCTCCTCTCTAAACTTGTTTCGTTTATACTATGATCTATTTTTTAATAAATTGATAATGGACGCTCGGAAACTAGCAATTAATTGGTTAATATCAGCAGTGGATGTAAGTGATGCTTGAATTGCAAAGTGTTTTGCCTTTTGCAACAGGTGCACTACTGCATTGTATTTGAATTTGATGTATTTGATTTAAAAGTTTTATTGCTGTAGGAAGTAGTAATTCATAAATTCTATGAACTGCTGGTAAACGTTTCTTATATCAACTGTATTGTTTACAGTCTGGTGTGGCAGAAGTGATATATTTCATCGACAAAATAAACAACAGTAATGATACTGCTTATGTTGCTTCCCGGAAATTATTATTCATGGCGGGGGGGGAGGGGAATTCGTTTTCTTGCCATAAAATATTCAGCATGTTGAAGTAGTCACTTGATTCAAAAGCTTGCTTAATGTCCTTGTATAGATGGACATTCATTACTATTCATGGCGGGGGTGAAGGTGAATTCGTTTTCTTGCCATAAAATATTCAGCATGTTGAAGTAGTCACTTGATTCAAAAGCTTGCTTAATGTCCTTGTATAGATGGACATTCATTACAATTCTACGCTACAGGACATTGAATATTCATTCGATCTCTTCTTCTTCTTTTACAGGTTCGGAAGCATAAACCTGTGAAGCCTTGTGTAACTATTGACTTTAATTAAAGAGTGTTTTCGATAATCATGCACATGTTCTTTCTTCTTTGGCCTTTAACCATGCGACATAATAATACCATTTGGTAGGATAGTCACTTGTCCAATGTCTAGTGTAGGACCTCTCAGAATCGATAAAATTTTTGGGCATAATTTTGTCAATCTACCGTGTGTTTTATACACTATTTAAAGAAAGTCGATTCCGTTTCTATACGAGCTAAATTTATGTATTTCTATACGAGTTGCTTCAATGGAGTCGAGGGAGGATTTCACTGACAAATAATCGGTGTTGGTGCAAGTGTAAACGCCATCTTGTGGAGGCCACATAGAAGATGGGGCACAAATTATGCCAAGGTCAAGTTCCAGGCCCAGCAAGCAGATACCAAAATTGCAATGGCTGGATGATTCGCGAAAAGTGCAATGTTAAAATTCACACTTACACTTCGACGCAGAGCTGTAATCCTGTACTAGGTTTGATGAATGATTATAGAGTTTTCAAACAATTTATAAACCTATGTTGAATATTGCAGACTGCAGTCATAAATTAAAATAGAAATCCTCTTCATCGTTAAATTAGAAGTTCAATTGAAGATGTTAGTTCCATTGCTTTTTTATTTCCTCAAGTGTAATAAATAACCTTTTTCTTAATTTCCTCAAATATAATAACAAACAATTCTTTTTCCTCGAATATAACAATTACCCAATTAAATAATCCCCATGATCTTGTTTGTTGACCTAGTCCTATTACATAAGTGCAAGCGAAATTTGCCTGTCTATGCTAGACCAATTATATAACCCCCCATCGTCTTGTTTGTTGACCTAGTCTTATTACACAAGTTCAAGCCAAATTTGCATGTCTATGCTAGAGTTGTGCTATCCATGAAAATAAGTTATTTTATTATGGCTAGGGGTTTATGCTAGAGTTGTGCTATCTATTAAAGTTTATTTTATTGTGGCTAGGGTTTATGCTAGAGTTGTGTTATCCATCAAAAGTTATTTTATTGTGGCTAAGGGAATCGACAATTGGGGCGGGGTGGGGCTCGTATTCGCATGATGTGGGGTTGATTCGCATTTGCTACCACTATACCCTTAGATGCACCCACACTGCCCTACACCGGTGCATAAGCTATTTTAGGATTGAACCACTATTTATCACAAGTTTTATTGACAAATAAGAATATAAAATATAGCTCATGAAAATATAAAAAAGTGAATTAGCTATTATGCTTTCAAAGTTTCAACTAGTTTCAATTACAACTTAATTTATTCCAGTACAACTCTACTTTCTTGAGTTGGGTGAACAAGAAATAGGATATGGATATAATAAACATCTTGGCATGGAAAATAGAGGAAGGATAGATAAAACACCTAATTTTATTCAAGTTTGATAAAATGAGGAAAGTATCCTTGATGTTCACATAATGGTTAGATCAACCACATAGTCAAAGTGAAATACTATAAAGGAAAATAATATATGAACATGTTAATGATCATATTCATCAAGGTCGACAATAGGGCGATCTAGAGTTAATAGTAGTGGAAGATCTATGTAACAAATGTAAATGTATAAATATACAATTCAAAATATATAATGATGATGATGATTAATAAAATGACACATCCTATCAAAACGACACGAGCTATAGAAAGGGCATGGCATACAACCCGTTGTTACTAGTCAATGCTATAAGTACACCTCCATGTGGTCCTTGTATCATCATCTCATCTTTTATTTGCTATGTATATATTTTTCCTTATGGATTATAACTTCTTGTCTTATTTAAATTGGATCTTTAGCAAATGAACTATTGGCCATCTTTGAGAAACAAATATTGTCCATTTCATTTGGTATCAAAGTTTCATTTTCAGATCCTGCCCTTGGCCACAACTTTTCTAGACATTGCCTAATCGACTTGTCATGTTATTTCATAGTTTTTTTGAACTGAAGTTTGGGTTTTTGACAAGATAATTGAACATGACCATTGACTCTTAGATTTCTACTAAGCAAATATATTCCATGTTGATTGAGAAAAGAAAAAGAAAAAAGAAGAAGAAATAAATACTAGTTGCTGCAAATTCAAAGACAACTAGAAATAAAAGAAAAGTATAACGAGTAAATTTCGATATTGCCCGATATACAAGGGAGGAAATATAGATTATTAATTAACTATTGAAATCGTGGATATTGTAGTTGTCATAAGTAGATTGAAAGAACTTATTGGGAGACTAAACTAAATTTGTGAGGTAAGAACGTCGAGTTAGAAATTGCGAGTAGCAATTCTACGTAACGAAATAATAAACTTGTTTGTTTCAAAGACATTGATCAAGCCCAGTATTGATAGTCTAGAAATAGTTGTCGAGTACTAGCTATCTTGAAAATCTTGAAATTGCAATTTAGAACTCACTTGATATCACATAAATTTTTGAACTTCATAATATCATGAAGTTAGTCGGTTTGAATGAAGTCTATCACGTTGGGCCATAAATAACACAAAACAATAATAGGCCGATTACACTTGCATGCCTTTTGTTGTGAAAATCTGTCAAAAGAACATCATCTTCATCATGTCTGTAATCTAATATCCCGACATCGACGAAAAAATAAATCATGTAAATAGTAAAACTGAACTGGTAAGTGATGCATCTATAAACCAACCAATGTGACATTTTATTAATTATTTTACATTTTTTCGAGGGTTAAAATTACTATTATTACATGATTATGGTTATCCACGTTATCCAAGACTTAAATCGAGGAAGTGAGGTAATAGGATTTTTAAATAAGGACTTTTAAAAAAAATAAAAAAGTGTTATAAAAGTAAAACCTAAGTGTATAATGTGGAAGTTAATGAAAATAGTATTTGGAAAAGAAAAATATAAGGTGTTAATATATATATATATATATATATATATATATATATATATAGTGAAAGCCTAAAAATGAAAGAGGAAGAAAATATTGCAGAATATCTTTTAAGAGTAGATGAAATTGTTAATGTTATTAGAGGTATTGGATGAGAAATAAGGAGAAAGAAGTGGTCGACAAAGTACTAAGAACTCTCCCAATGAAGTATGACTTAAAGGTGTCCACTCTAGAAGAATAAGTTGATCTTAAACTTACGACAATAGATGAACTACATGGGATATTCATTGCCTATGAGACGAGAACGTGACAAAATTGATCTTCAAAGAAAGAAGCATCATTTAAAGCCTTATCCAAGAATCAATATGAGAACCTAGATGATGAAGAAATTCTTTTCATCAAGAAACTTGAGAAAGGTACTAGTAAGTACAAAAAAAAGTTGCCTTCGAAATGTTTTAGCTGTGGAAGGATTGGACATTTTGCCAATAAGTGTTATCCAAAACAACAAGATAGTGATGATGAAGAACTTTGCTGTCATAAGAAAGATCAAAAGAGTAAGACCATGTACAAAAATAAGTGTAAGAAATATAAGAAAAACTTTTATTCCAAGGAAGATAGTGAAGATGAAGAGATAAGTGAAGATGTTGAAGTCCTATTCATGGGATTAGAGAGCGAAATTTCTAAAGAAGAAATAGGTGTGGTAGATCTTGAAGCAAAACTTGTAAGTGCTCTTGAAGAATTAGGGAAGTACAAAAGGATGTACAAAAAATCAATAACTCATATGGCAGAATTTGAAGAGAAAAACAATGATGCAGAAAGAATTATTGTTGACTTAAAAAATCAGTTTCTAGTAGCCAAAAAGGCTGAAAACAATTTAGAACAATAGCTAAAAGGAAGAATACAAGAATCTGAAATGATTGAAGAAGAGATTATGTGCCTTAGAAAGAAGGTGGACGAAAAAATTATCATATCAAAATTTGAGAACAACTCAAAAAATTTAGATGAAATCTGAAGTGTTGAAAGGCCATTAAACGATAAAGCTGGATTAGGATTTGACAGAGAAAAGAAGCTAGGACATTCCTTTTTTACAAACAAAGATGAAAATAAAAGAAGCTATGTTGCTGCACTTAAGAGCCCAATTAAAAGGGAAGAAACCAAGAAATATGCTCCTCTCTTACAAAGGACATATGATGCCTAGAATACAAACGACAAGTAGACATCAACAACTCTTTTTGGGAAATTGTTATACCTGTAACAATTTTGGACATATAGCTTGAAATTGTAAACTAATGGTTCCTATTGAGAAAGGTGGTACTTCACAAACTTCTTTTTATAAGAAAAATGGTACTAAAAGCAATCAAGAAGGAATAAGCTATAATTCATTTGCTCCTCTACAACGTCACAGTATAGAATGCTACAAATGTGGTAATCAACACCTCAAAATCTCAAGACAAATAGGAGAGGAAGGCTTAGAAGAAGAAAGATGATGTGAAATGTTCATTAGCTCTATGTGTTGTTAGATTTTTAACATTAAGTAAGCATTATATTAGGATCCTTAACTGAGAGAATAACAAGCACAACAATCAAACACAAGAGACAATGAACACAATGTTTTTCCTCGAGAAAACCATAAATGGAGAAAACCCCGCAACTTCTTCAGAGATAGAATCAACACCAAAAGTAAAACCCCAAAACAGTAAGATGATCTCTCGACAACAGTAGCCTCTTTCTTCCTAGCCCCAGTAGCTTCTTTTTCCTCAGCTATGCGCTACAACTGAGTCTGAGTGAGTGTGATAAATAGAGAGACTTACTCTCTATTTATACTAATTCTCGACTTGACAATAACCTACTAAGGCCGACTTCTCTAGGAGAGTCTAATAACCCTAGTGCCCCGGAACTGCGGTGACTTTAACCCTTGACCAATAGGAGGGTTACCCATAATGACTTGACATGACTTGTTTACATTATAGAACCTCCCGATAGGAACATCGGGGCATGACATGATTCAACTACATTATAGACACATCCTAGAATAAACATTGGGGTGCAATACATAAGAAATATAAGTGAATACATTCCGAAGTTACAATTACATCAACACTCCCTCTTAACTAGGAAGGTATTCTCTCGACACAATTTATCAGCACAAGTTTTCTTCTCTGTATCATCTGGATCATTATCGAGTTCTCGTCATCTTCAAGTCATCTTCATCATCGGATCTGGATCATCACTCGATCTGGATCATCATTGGAACATCATCACTGGATCATCATGGGTGTTATCTCATGATTCTTCTTGTCATAGGAAGTTCTACAGAGCCAACCCTTTATTCATGTTGGTTGTAGGACTAGCCTCCATGTAGGTCTTCTTCAGTGCTTACATCTGACCCTAAGTCAGAATGGCCCGCCCAACACTTACATCTGACCATGAGAGGAACACATCCAACACCATGTCAGAAAGGCACGCCCAACACTCACATCTGACCATGCAAGAACACATCTTACAACCTTGTCAGAAAGGCCCAGCACTTACATTCACCAACATGATAGGACACACCTACTATCATCTTTGAAAAGGCACAGCACTGACATCCACTAGCATGATAGGACACACCTACTACCATCTGTGGAAAGGCACATCACTCACATCCACCAACATGGTAGGACACACCTACTACCATCTGTGGAAAGGCGCAACACTTACAATCACCAGCATGGTAAGACACACCTAGTACCATCTGTGAAAATGCACATCACTCACATCCACCAGCATGATAGGACACACCTACTATCATCTGTGGAAAGGCCAGCACTCACATCCACCAACATGATAGGACACACCTACTATCATCTGTGGAAAGGCTCCGCACTTACATCTGATCATGTGGGAACCAATCCCATAGTCACATCAGAATGGCTCTCAGTCCCAGACTGAGGATTCCTGGTAACTGACCAGGTGCCTCCATTCTCCCAGAGAATGGCAACAGCCCTTATATCTAATCAAGTGGGAACACATCCCTCAATCACATCAGAATGGCCATGCACTCATATCTGACATGGAACGAACCAATTCTCTCACCATGATAGAATGGCTCAGCCCTTGCATCTGACCATGGAAGGAACCAATCCTCTCACCATGTCAGAATGGCTCATGGACTCATCACTTCCCTTTGGAGGGAACCTCGATCTGGAGAACACCAAGCTTCTCCCTGAACTATTCAAACTTTACTCTAGCTAATGTCTTTGTCAACACATCAGCTATCTGTTCGCCCGTTGCAACATACTGGAGCTTCACTGCTCCCCTCTGCACCATATCCCTGATATAGTGATACTTGATCTCGATATGCTTTGACTTGTTATGGAACACCGGGTTCTCCGACAACTTCACAGAACTCTGGTTGTCACAATATATACAAGTAGCATCCAACTGGAGATCAAATAAATCAGACAGTAACTTCCTTAGCCATACTGCCTCACAACTAGCTGAACAAGCTGCAACATACTCTGCTTTAGCTGTACTCAGTGCCACATAGGACTGCTTCCTGCTAAACCAAGAGATCACACCTGATCCCATACTGAAGCAACACCTTGAAGTGCTCTTCCTATCGATGGCACTACCTGCCCAATCTGAATCAACATAACCCTCCAGGTTAATCTTTCGACTCACCTCATACTTGAGCCCATAATCAATTGTACCCCTCAGGCACCTCAGAATATGCTTTGAAGCAATCAAGTGAACATGTCTCGGATCTGTCAGGAATTGGCTCAAGGTGTTCATAGCAAAGCAAATATCTGGTCTCGTGTTCGTCAGGTACATCGAGGACCCAATCATCTGATGATACATCGTAGCATCAACCGCTTCTGATGAAGCATCACTCAATAGCTTCAGGTTTGATGCCATAGGTGTGGTCATGGCCTTGCAGTCCATCATCCTGAATCTCTTCAGGTTTTCTATCGTATATTTCCCTTGTCGCAGGGAAATTCCATCTACATTCTGCCACACCTCCATGCCTAGAAAATAATGCATCATACCAAAGTCCTTCATTTCAGATTCGGCAGCAAGCTTCGTCTTTGTATCAGCAATCAACCCATCCATATCTGTTACAAACAGATCATCTACATATAGTAGGAGCATCACTGGGTTGCCATCTTCAACCTTGTAGTAAAGGTTGGAATCAACTTATTTAGCAGAGGTTCGACGACTCAGATTGTATCAAGAGAATAGATCGACGGTAGGAAAATGATCCGCAAAGTAAATGTGTGTGGAAAATAACATTCCAAAGCGCCAAAGTGAATTTTCGTGTCTAATAACTGATCAACAGACAATGAGTATTCCGCAAAGTGATCGACAGTTCACAGGATTTGCGGAAAACAAATTGCGGAAGTAACTTTCGAGAAATGTCGAAATGCATACCTGCAATCCGCAATTGCAAAAGGAAGGAGTTTCCGATTGTGGAAAGGTCGTTGCAGAAAGATAATTGCGGAAGTAATTCTCGAGAAAAGTCAAAGTGCACATCTGCAATCCGCAACTTGCAATTGCGGAAGGAATAAGTTCCCACAAATTGTGGAAAGGTTAGTTTGGAAAGTTGAATGCGAAAAGGTCTGTTGTGGAGAGTTTGTTGCAGAAAGGACGTTGCAGAAAAGAAATTGGGGAAGGTCGCGATTGATAAATCAAACAGAGTTAAAAATGACAAACATAGAAGTAATTTTGACTTAGTTTATTTGTCTGTGAAGAGTCACAATGAAGATATGTGACTATTGGATGAAGAGATATGTTTGAGGGTATATAAACAATGCTTTAAACCTTCAAATAAGTGTCTCTGTACATTCAATTGGCAAATCGATTGATGTAGACTAGTTAGAGATCAAATTATTATATAAGGGAGGTTGGTGTTAAATTATTGTGCCATTTGTCTACAGGAAATGAGTGCAATTGAATTGTATTATTGCGCAGTGGAATGGAATGAAAAATACACACTAATCAAGACAAATTTCACAGAAAACTGATAAGTATTGCTCAGTATAATTATAGTATAAACTTCATTAATTCCAGCAGTATACAATAGTGTTACATAAAGGAGAATTCAAGTCATGTGGATATGATCCGAATCTACCGACTCAATCTGACTGACTAGCTAACTAAAAGTGTTTTTATCACTATCGGAGCTCACTAGTCTAAATCTAGATGTCTAATTCAGTCTCTCAATCAGTTAAACTAGTTAAACCGATGAGGTAGGTGAGAAGTAGATGAGAATAAGCGCCTACCCACATGCAGCCATGCAAAACTGGCACGAACTAAACTGGAGGACCTCTAATTGAATGTAACTGGAGCATAACTTAGGTTAACTAGTTACCAACTACCAATACCTGAAGGAGGTTGGTGGTAGCACTCCTAATGGCTCCTAAATTGTAGGGATTGGTCTCAGAGGCACATTAACCTAATGCATGAACATGCAGTCAGTTGCAGTTAACTTCTATATGGGTTCCCCACATTCTAGTGACTAGTACTGGTGGCACCAATAGCCCAAGTGGACCCAATGGTACAAGTGGACCCAATATTAATTAATGAATCCTAAGTTAGGTAAATAAAATCTAATAGACTAAGTATGGACAAGGGTGGATTATAAATCCTAACATCCCCCCTTAATCCTAACTTGGACATATGAAGTTAGGATTAATAAACTGAGGAAATAGGGGAAAACCTCATGGGAAAACCCCGCCCTCAAGAAGTACGAATATGAAATACAAGCTATTATTGGGAGAAAAATTTTCCTCTTTTGGAAATAACTTGCAAATATTTGCTGCAATTTGTAGTAGTATGGTTCTTCTGTGCTGCAGCATCCTGAAGTTGTGCATGTGAACCTCTCTAAACTAATGACTATGTTTGGAGGATATTTCCTCTTTGGAAGAAGAAAAAAGTGCTCAACTGAATTACGAACATGGGCAACTGCAAGATAAAAACTAGACCCATGTAGAGAAACTGAGATCAACTGATGAGAGAGAAAAAGTGCTTGAGAATTCGAACCATGTGAGGAAAACCCAAGCAACTTGATATATTGCAGCCTTGAACGTCAAACCATGTGCGGTAAAATCAACTCCAAGTGTTAGGAGAAAGTGTCTAGGCGAATGCAGAATGTGTCCATCTTTACTAGTTTTGTGAGGAGATGATCATGTGATCAAATAGAAAGGCATAGAATCCTTGGGACTGTGGAGAGCGAATGCTTGAGCTCTATAATCTGATATAGCTTCAAAAATAACTAATGATCCACAAAATATAATATCATCAAACTCATGAGAGAAAATTGACATCAAATCCCCACTAGGAATTTTGAAAGAGACTTGCGGTAGTTGATTTTCACACCAAACAAGATGAGAACAGCTACAAGCATGACTGGAATCTCTTGAAACTTAAAACTAAAACCAAATAAGATCATATTAGATTCAAATAATTTCATATCAGATCCAAGAGTATGCTCCACCGAGATGGTAGATGCATAGTGTTTTTCTTCTTCAAAACTCTGAGTATTGGTGCATTCAATCATGTAGGAATTTCCTGGAATCTCAAGATCAATGAGAGTGGATGAATCACTCCTAAAATCTGATATTTCTTCCAAAACATCCAAAGTATTACTTATTTGCACACTCGAAACATCATTAGAGATAGAGAAATCAAATTCCTGTTCATTTTTGAAACAATCACTGGTAAACTATGCACATAATTTAAAATAGAAGAATCATTGGAGAATTTTGCATAGAATGGAAGGAGAGTTTTTCTTCAATAACAGAGATTTGAATGTCTTCTTCTCGATCAGCCATATGAGAAGATGAGATATCAGAGATCTCATAAACTTCTGGAGAAACATGAGGAGTCACTCCAAGGAGACTTTCTTTAATTCGAATTGACCGTGTTGAAGATTCTGCTTCTTCTTCATCTTGAGCAACTTCATCATAGAGAGTAGAGGCTGAGACTTTTAAAGAAAGAACTCTTGTGGTGCCGAGTGTGCTCTCCAAATTGCCATAATGATCTTCATTGTGCTTTCCAAAGGTTCTATCCAATTCTATCCAGAGATCCTTTGGGTATTCAACATAATCAATAAGGTACTGCAAGCTTGGAGAAAAGGTCAGACTCTATTGCTCCAAAATCTCTATCACCATCATTTAGCCAGTCATCCTCATCTTCATAAGACTCTTTACCAAGTCCAATAGATACCTCATAGAGACGTTGTCTCTTTAGAGATGAAATCATCTTCAACTTCCATTCTGAATATCTTGTGAATGGAGTAAGAAGAGGAACTGGTAATCTCGAATCCATATGAAGTTGTACCTACAAAATATCACTGCAAAAACAAAATCAATTCGCAATCATGTCAGAATCAAGCCTTCCATCTCGACATGTACGCTTTCTCAGGGTCCGTCACGCCTGCAGAGACATCACTGGACGAATCCAGAGTTAGTAATGCACACTTTGCATGACTTATGTGGAAACCCAGCTGCTTCTGTTGTATAATGGAGATTGGACAGACTTGTTGTATGCCTGAATAGGCTCTGATACCATGTTAAATTATCGTGCCATTGATCTACAGGAAATGAGTGCAATTGAATTGTATATTGTGCAGTAGAATGGAATGAAAAATGCACATTGATCAAGACAAATTTCACAGAAAATTGATAAGTATTGCTCAGTATATTTAAATTATAAACTTCATTACTTTTAGCAGTATACAACAGTTTTACATAAAGGAGAATTCGAATCATGTGGATATGATTCGAATCTACCAACTCAATCTGACTAACTAGCTAACTAGAAGTGTCTAAATCACTATCGGAGCTCACTAGTCTAACTCCAGATGTCTAATTCAGTCTCTCAATCAGTTAAACCAGTTATACTGATCAGGTTGACAAGTAGGTGAGAATAGGTGCCTACCCACATGCAACCATGCAATACTGGCGCTAATTGAATTTGAGGATGTCTAACTTAATGTAACTCAAGCATAACTTAGCTTAACTAGTTACCAACTACCAACAACTCAAGGAGGTTGGTGGTGGAACTCTCAGTGGCTCCTAAATTGTAGGGATTGGGCTTAGAGGCACATAAACTTATGCATGAACATGCAATCAGTTGCAGTTAACCTCTATATGTGTTCTTCACACTCTAGTGACTGGTACTAGTAGCACCAATAGCCAAAGTGGACCCGATGGTACTAGTGGACTTAATATTAATTAATGACTCCTAAGTTAGGAAAATATAATCTAGTAGACTAAGTATGGACAAGGGAGGATTATAATTCCTAATAGTTGGGAGGCGGTAGGGTAGGCAACAGGCCTACAAGGGGGTCGTAGCCTCCTTCCATTGGTAGTTGGTAAAGAGGTGTCGTAGCATCTTTTCAGCAACAACTGATAAAACATGGGGTCATAGCCTTCTTCCAGTAGTTGCTGGTATATAGGGTGTAGTACCATCCTTGTCTGTAGAAGCAGGGAAAAAATATTTGTAAATATAATTTTGCAGTAATAGGAACTATTGGTGGTTTACCCAATTGGGATTCCATGATAAATTTGTGTTTTGTGTGTTTTTGTTGATCATGCATGTTAATAAATAAAGTAAAAGTGATTTTTATTGTTACAAATTAATAATATGATTCACCCTTCCTCTCAGTATTGTCCAATATTCCAACAAATAGAATGCGAAAGTAGATAAGTTAAAGACAGAAAGAGGATCGATCCAGGTTGTGTGCGAATTAACAATCGAGAGGAGAAGAGAAGAAATACATAGACCAAAAACCAAAGAGCATGAGACGAGAGAAAATGTGTGAATTCTAAAGAAGATATAAAGAAGAGTCTGCAAGCCAAGTGTGTATAACAAAGATTCTAACCGATTTCTCATGCTAGATGAAGAGCACGTTTGTGGTTTTTCCTAGATGGGTTTCCACGTTATATCTCGTCACTGTGTGTCTTTCATATTTAAGTTTATGTCGAATGTATTTATATCGTGAATGATTTAATAGGAATACATTTCACAACATCTTTTTATGAATAACCCTTATATATATGTCGCACCTCTAATAGATTGAATCCATGATAAGGGTTCTATGTTAAATACTGCAATATGTGTCGACAGATAAATAGACAGTTGTCTTGAATCTTGAATGAATAAACAAGAATTAGAAGTATAATTCCCGATTTCAGTCGAGTGATTAGATAACGTACTGTGAGAGTGAAAATCCCCACACCACTGCAAAAACTTGGTTTTGGCAGTTCCCATAAGATATCTCTGGTGAGACTTCATCTATGCAGGTGTTGCCGATAGAGTCCTGCTCTGTCGGGACAATATCTTGGGATTTTTTTACAAATAAGGGAACTAAACTTGGGCCAACTAGAAATATGCCAACAAAGGACAATAAATAACATGAATAGTAATAAATTAATGAACAAGTTAAACTAGCATTTGTTAAGGAGAAAACAATGTAGTTTAGACCTTCCTTTATATACTCAGATATATATTATGATCAAACTTTGTTTCTTAGGAGACAAGTCACTAACGAAACAATGGACATACTTGAGAGAGATATATATAGGTATCTGTATGGTAGAGTTAGACAAATACATACCTTAAGGTATTAATCAAAACAATCTAGAAATGAGGATGAACTTTCAATTCCATTGCTACAATAAATGACAATATTTTAGGAGTCATACATCAAGCAAGCATAAGCTCCTTTCAAATGTGCAGAGGCGACCTTAACCAATAGTCTAGAACTTATATATTACATAAATTTATAGAAGTGTGTGTGCTACCAATAGCCTAAAAGAGAACAAATTTGAGTTTATGAATGATATGCCTTGCTACGAAATAATGATTAGATTTAAATTCTTACACTAGAAGTGCCATCAATGAATCCTAGGATATTATTTCTTGTAAGAGCCTCATCATCATCTAAATCTCCCTTCTGAACAACACTTCTCTGAACAATATCTAAGTTTCTATTGTCTCTCAGTAAGCCACCAATATGACCATACTGATGTTTAACTAAAAACTCTCCTCTTTGCATTGAACCACCAATTACTGACATATGTCTACACTTTAAACCTCCTAATAAATATACTCTGTTGTTTTGAAAATTGTTTGCACAAATTAATAGATATTTACCATAAGGGATGTTAAATTTCATGAACCATAGATCTACAAGCCAAAATGAGAGCTATATGAAAAGAAGGATGCGGTGGAATTGACAAATCAATGTAAAATGGACAACGGATTCGTGACATAAATTTCATATAAATTGGACAAGTATTGCACAGAATATCATTACATCAATATTCATTAACATATCAGTAATAAAATAGTCATATAATAAGGAGAATTCAAATACTGTGGATAAGATTCGAATTCACCAACTCAAACCGATTGATTAGATAACTCAGTGTGGAAATAATCACAACTGAAGCTCACTGGTTTAACTTCAGATAAGTAATTCAGTTCACAATCTGTTAATTGATAAGGTAGGTGGAGAAAAGGCACCACGCTACCTTAAATCATGCAAACAGGTGCTAGGGTGACTAGCAATGAACTAATTGGTGGTTATTGGAGCATAAATGAACATGACTGACTACCTACCACAGACAATTGAAGGTGACTACTGGTGGCACTCATAAAGGGTTTCTAAAATGTGGGGATTGGCACCAATGACACTAATGGAACCAAAACTCTTGTTGGCGCCAAAACTTAAAAGTGTATATGACTCTTGGGCATGTCTTCCCTTACTTTAGTAAAGTGAAAAATACATAATCTACGAAAAATGAACAAATAAACTTTGTGGGTAAATAGAGGATTAATTAATCCTAACACCCCCCCTTAATCCTAACTTTGGACAACTTGGGCCCTGACAACTAGGACAAAAGTCATCCATACAATCTAAATGGAATAAAATATTGCTTAATAAACAAGGAAAATGGGGAAAAACTCATGGGAAAATCCTCTCCTCAAAATAAACAAGAAATCAGGAAACAAACTTCCATACTCAAGAGAAAAAAATTATTCTTGAGTAAAAACTTGTGAAAAACTTGTTGTAATCTGCAACTTTGTGGAGTAGTAATGCAAAGTATTGGTTCTTGTGTGCACTAGTTTCTTGGGACCGTGCATGTGAACTTCTCAATTTTATTCCAATTTGATGAATGTTTCCTTTGTCTCTTCTTTATGGAGGAAGAGTGGCATGATCCAATTTGTTCTTCAGTGAGCCCAATTGTTGACCCGTCCTTACCATCATGTAGCATCTCTCTGGGAGCTTGTTACACCACTCTAAAGGAAGTGAAATTGTGTGGGAGAGTGAAAAATGTTCATTCTGATACTGGGACCTTGTTCTTATTCTGTCATATGGATCCCCAGCAACATTCCTAGTTACTTCAATGAGCTTTTGGTCCCATTTAGGCCTCTGATTTGGAATAGGTGTTGGATCTGGATCTAGATTCTCTTGAGGTTCAATCTCAATATCAAGATCATGTTTATCTTCTTCCTCATATTCTGAATCTGAAACATTAGACAATACATCATCATCAAATGGAAATAAAAGAGTGGTTATACCTTGTTTTGCTTCGGATTGTGGTGGATCATGCACCTGATCTTCTTCAAATTGTAGATTGTGCTCTATGAAGCACCTTCTAGTTGAAAGTTCCATCAATTTGTATGCCTTATCATTCTCAACATATCCCAGAAGTATTCATTCGATACTTTGGGCCTAGAAAGCTTTTCCCTTATCAGTAGGGATTCTGGCCCAAGCTTTGGAGCCAAAAACTCTCAGGTGCGAGACATTGGGCTTATGTGCCAACAATGCTTTGAAAGGAGTGGCCCTAATCATTGATTTGTAAGGCACCATATTTTGGATATATGAAGCACAATTAACAACCTCAACCCATAAGTAAGGAGGAAGGTTTCTTGCTTCGAGAAGGTAAGTTTCCATCCCCTTCAAGGATCTATTCTTCCTCTCAGCCACACCATTCTGTTGTGGTGTGTATGGAACTAAGTGTTCCATTCGAATTCCTTTTGATACACATAACTGCTGAAAATATCTTTTGAAATACTTACCTCCATTGTCAAATCTAATGGACTTGATCTTATTCCCAGGGAAGTTCTCAACTAAGGCTTTAAAAACTTTGAAGGTCTCAAATACCTTAGACTTTTGCTTCAGAAAGTATACCCAACAATACCTTGAACGTCATCAATGAAGGTCAGAAAATATTTAGATCCATTCATTGATGTTGTAGGAATTGGTCCTAAGACATCACCGTGTATTAGATCTAGTGTGGAGGAAGATCTTGTTGCCTTCCCAACCTCATATCTTTTCTTTGGATGCTTCCCTAGCAAGCAAACATGGCACACTCCTTCAGAAGATTTGATGAGAGGCAAGTCCTCAACCAACTTGTCATTGTGCAGCTGCTAGAGATACCTGAAGTATAGGTGGCCAAATATTTCATGCCATAGATTGCTTTTGTTATTGGCATGAGTCAATAAGGATTTTGGATATGAAGTAGGTAGGAAATGGGAAAACTCATATGCCTTGAAGGCATAATAGACAAATCCTTTGACTATTAGATTTCTAGTAGAGGCTTTAGTGATTTATATTGTGTCAGAATCGAATGTAACTCTCTTGGGAGAGCTTGTGTGTGTCATCTGATATACAAATAACAGGTTTGCTGCAAGAGAGGGAACATATAGCACATTTTGGAATTCTCCATGCTCAAGTTTAATGGAACCTCTCCCAATAGTTGGGATCCAAGAATCATCTCCGTTATTGATTTTAGGTCCTCTGGAGAGATCCAGAGAGGTGAAGGATTATTTGGAAGAAATCATGTGGTTGGATGCTCTTGAATTAATCAGATAGGCCTTTGACTAAGTGAATCATGCTTTCAAGTCATGGAACCTCTCATGTCCTTCTCTCTGGTTTCCATCTTTAGAATTCTTTGCGCCTTGAGGAAGGGAAATGTTATTCTATTCAAGGAGGTTAGACAATTGGTCAATGGTCTTCTTCATACATTGAATCTTTGGATGAAAACATCTCATGCAGTAGGAGCATTTAGCTTTCTCAAAATTCTTGTTCTTATTATTCCTAGAACTAGAGGTTCCATAAGAAGGGTTTTGCTTCTCCTTGGGCTTCGAATCATCATTCTTGTTCTCTTTATGTCTTTGCTTCCCTTTTGCTTGCGCATTCCCAGAGTCTCTAGCTAAAAGGGCCTGAATCTTGGAGGCATTGAGCACTCCCATCTGAATCAATTTTTGAGAGATCTGAGCTTCGTCGTGCTGTGTGCTCTAATACCATATTAATCTGTCACGGTAATCTAGGGACTAAACACAAGTATCATCAAAGATTAATAACAATAATACATGAAAATGGTGTAATTGTGCTACAAAATGAGTAGTCGCTCTGTATATTCACACAAAGAATGATAAATACAATACAAGATCATGCTATAAGCATGAATGACAAAGCAATTCGAATTCCCAAGGAGGTCATTCGAATTGAATGAGTGAGTCTAGCTTAACTGAATGTAAGCCATAGTTAACACTCAAGTTAACCACTGATCAAAACCCTAATTGACTCAACTGAGCCCTAACTGAAGTCGAAGTGCAATAAATGACTAAGTCTAACTGAAAGTAGGTCAGACACATGTCACAGCAAGCCAACCAACAAGTGGTAGCGCATCAATGACTCCAATGAACCCCGATGAGGTTAACTGAAGTGTAACTGAACATCAGAAGTAATTGGAGGCACCCCTATTGACTCCAGTTCATTAAATAATCCATTTAATGAAAGAAGGCACATTCACTGCTTTGTTTAATTGATTGTAACCATCAGTTAGCAATATGGGGCATTAATGACACTCAGATCACCCCTGGAGTGCTCCAGTTAGCCTCCCCGAATGTAGGAGAAGGCTAAGTTAGCCTCCTTGACTGAAGGTAGGCATGGGTGTGATCTAGCTGATGTCATCTAGTGCTCCTCTGATGTCAATTAAGTCAATAAAACTTAGAATAGTGGTTTAACTAGGCCAAATTGACCAAAATGAGTGTGTATGATGGTAAATGTTTCCAACACCCCTTTAAGCTATACTCAGGAGGAGTAGAAAACATAAAATGCATAAAAATGCTAGGGCCCCGACAATTAAGGTGATAGGTCACACTATACAATACTGAAACTAAAATAATGCTAAAAACCAAACTAAGTGAGGAAAAGAGGGAAAACCCAGTGGGAAACCCCCCCCCCTCAAGCTGAACACTGAAAGTAGTCTGATCACCCTGATGGATTCACCCCCAACAGTGAACGGAGGTAAGTGAACTTCTTTTATGAAAATCTCTTGGTGAAGATGTCTGCAATCTGCTCATCAGTTGGGAAGTATTGCAGAATGATGGTCCTGTCATGCACTAGCTCCCTGATATAGTGCATGTGGATCTCTACATGTTTGGTCCTCTACCTGGTAATTGTATCTGTGGATATCTTAATAGCACTTTGATTGTCAAAAAAGAGGATAGTGGACAAAGTACTACCAAGATCAAACTCTGAAAGAATGCCTTGCAACCAAACTGCTTGGATGCAAGCATTCACCGCTCCTCGATACTCGGCCTCTGCTGAAGATAATGCTATGGCAGCCTGCTTTTTGCTATACCAGAAAATGGGGCCGCCACCAAACATGAATACATATCCGGAAGTACACTTCCGATCAATAGAATCACCCGCCCAATCAGAATCTGTGTATCCAACCAGCTCTAGCTCGGAGTCTGCAGCATAGTGAATGCCATAGGTCCTGGTTCCTTGAATATACTGGAGGATCCTCTTGGCTTCCTTCCAATGGAGATCATGAGGCTACTGCATGTATCTTGATACAACATTCATGGCATAACATATATCAGGCCGAGAATGTTTCAAGTACAACAAGCTACCAATCAGTTGTCGATAGATAGTGCAGTCCATGGGAGGTGTGTTTTTTCCTTCTTCAAGGCTGATCCTTGAAAGGAAAGGGAATGGTGCAGGCCTACATTCAGCCATGTTAAAATTAAATAATAGGTCTGATATGTATTTGGACTGAGTGACCATTATCCCATGAGAATTTTGCTCAATTTCGAGCCCCAAAAATTGTTTTAGGAGCCCCAAATCACTCATTTCAAAGGCATTGTGGAGAGCAGTTTTGATGGCTGAAATGGAAGCAACTGTGCTACTTGTGATCAGCAAGTCATAAAAATATAAAACAATAATAATCAAATGACCATCAGACTACTGTATATACACATTTGAATCTTATCTACACCTTTGGAAGCTTTGCGAGAGAAGGAAGGCATCCATCTTGGAATACCACTCTCTTGGGGCCTGTTTTAACCCGTATAGTGACTTCTTTAGCTTGCAAACCAAAGATGGATCAGAGATGTAGCCCTGAAGCTACTTCATGTATATCTCCTCATGAAGATCTCCATGCAGAAAGGCTGACTTAACATCCATATGATGCACTTCCCAGTGCTTAGATGCTGAAATTGCCAAAACTAGGCAGATGGAGTCCATTTTTGCAACCGGTGCAAAAGTGTCATGGTAGTCCACACCTTGGACCTGAGAGAAACATTTTGCCACTAGCCTTGCCTTATATTTGTAGGTTCTTCCATCAATATCAACCTTGGTCCGAAACACCCACTTGCATTGAACCAATTTCCTTCCCGGAGGAAGAGAAATTAGCTCCCAAGTAGTGTTTTTTTGAAGAGAATTCATCTCTTCATCCATGGCAACTTGCCATCTCAGATCCTTCCGAGCATGGTAGTAGGATTTTGGGTCTGAACTAATCATCAAATAACAAGTTTCGGACAACAAATTATTAGAACAAGAGAGCGCAATACCTTCTCTTTGGAAATCAGACCCGGTTCTCCTTGGATCATCCGGATTTCCAATGTTATCTCCTGCGGAGGAGAGTGTCTGTCGGGCCCATGTGGGAAGATGATTTTGTACTTCAGGTTCTGATTCGGCATCTGATGTTTGTTGTGCACTGATATCATAAATCAAAGGATCCAAATCAGGGTCATCACCCCCAATTTCATCATCCAAATATTCAGTAGAATAAGAAGGAAATTCAACAGTTTTCTCCTTCACTAGTTCCACCTTCTGAAGAGGCTCACTAAACTTGACACTCCTTTTGATGATGATCTGTTTTGTTTTGATATTCAGTAGCTTGAAACCTTTTGATTCATTATGATACCCAATAAAGAAACATTCTATGCTTTGCGTTTGCAAAGCCCTTCTTTTATCAAGTGGAATTCGGGCCCATGCAGTGGACCCAAACACCCGCAGGTTCGACACATTCGACTTGTGTCTGAAGTATGGTTAGAAAGGGGTCTTCCCTTTCATGGATGAGTGTGGCACTCTGTTCTAAATTTATGCTGCAGCATGCATGGATTCAGCCCACAAATTTGCAGCCAACTTCTTTGATTCCAACATACAGGTGGTCATCTCCTTGAGAGACCGATTCTTCCTTTCCGCTACACCATTATGCTGAGGAATGTAGGGAATTGAATGTTGGACCTGAATACCACTTTGGGAGCATATGTGCAGCAACTCATTACTGACATACTCCCTGCCATTATCAGATCTCAACATCTTGATCTTAAGCCCAGAGGCATTTTCGATCAAGGCCTTCAGTTCAGAGAATTTTTCACATACTTCAGGCTTCTTTTTGAGAAAGAAGACCCATGTGTACCTTGAAAAATCATCAATAAAAGTCAGAAGATACGTTGATCCATTCATGGATGTGACATGCATCAGACCGCTGATATCACAATGTATCAGCCCCAATATGCATGTAGCTCGGTTTGCCTTCCTTTGATCGAACTTGTGCTCATGGTATTTTCCAACCACACAACCCTTGCAAATTCTAGTGGTTTCCTTGATGACCAAGAGGCCTTCAACCATGGATTTTTTCTGTAATTGCTGCAAATATTTGAAATTTGTATGGCCAAACCTTTCATGCCACAGCCTACTAACTTCATTTCCATGAGTTAGCAGAGCGGTGGGCTTTGCATCCGCCACAAAGTGAGAGAACTCGTAGGCTTTTGCATGATGGTTTGCAAGGCCTTTAGCAATGAGTTTCCCGGATGCAAGTTCTGTTCTATCAACATCATTCAGGCTAAAAGATACTCTCTTAGGCACTCTTGTATGTGTCATCTGATAGACACTAAGGAGATTTGATGCCAAATATGGTACATACAAAACATTTGAAAAATAGCCATTCTCAAGATCAACCGTACCTTGTCCTTCTGAAATGATGGTGGAGTCATCTCCCATGTGGATGGGGATGGATTTGTCGGTCTCCAAGGATGAAAATGAGTCTCTTTCAGCTATCATGTGGTTGAAGCTCCATAATCAATCAAGAGTTCTTTGGACTTCGAAGTGCTTGCCATGATGGCACGACCTTTTTCATGCTGTGGTTCCTGATCTTGCTGATCTCTCCTCCGAAAGATTTCCAGAAGATTGATGTGATTTCTCTCAAGGAGAGAGGTAGCTTCATCAAGATTCTTCTTCACGTAGGCATGTTTAGGGTGGAAGCCCTTCCCGCAGTATGAACACTTGACTTTTTCCTTTCCATGATGCCCTTTCCCTTTGTTCTTCTTTGAGCCGGAAGACTCATCATGCTGCTGGTTTTCAACTTTAGGCTTAGGAGCTTCGAATTTAGTTTTTGGGTTCTTATGCTGCTTTCCTTTACCCTTCAGATATTTGGGCCCCGAGACATGGAGGGATTGATCACGGGAGGATCTGATGATCCCCATTTGGACAAGCTTATCATGTTCACTTGTTAGGGACTCGGTGAAGGCATTGAGTGCAGGCATCTTCCATCCAGGGGTTGTGAGCTTCCCCACATGGAATGTAGAGACAAAAACTGAATAATCAGCTCCAAGTTTGGAGAGTATGGCGAGGATGATCTGACCATCCTCTTTCTCCACTTTGCATTGCTTCAACAGTAAGACAATGTGCTTGAATTTTGTGAAAAAGTCATTCAAGGTCTCGAAATTGGAAGGCTGGAGAGACATCAATTCATTTTCAAGCTGGTAAACTCTCAAATCATGCTACTTTCCATATAGGGCTTCCAATTTGTCCCAAAATTTCTTTGGAGTCTTCAATCCTGAAATATGGAAAAGAAGATCCTAGGAAACAGAGAGGCACAAGAATCCAAATGCTTCATCCTTCTTGTTCAAGAATCTAGATTTGTCTATTGCAAAACCAGGCTCTTCTTCAGTGTCCATGGTGACTCTATAGAGTCCTCTGGAGCGTAGTTGGATCTCCATGTTTCCTTTCCATGAGTGGAAATTGAATGGAGTCAAAACATCTACCGAAGAAGCCATCTGAATCTGCTGGAGCAAATGATTTCACCTGTTAAAAACCTGAAAAATCACAACAAAAAGGGCAATGTAAGGTCGGACAGCCTGCACATTTTAGGCTTTCATCACACCCATCATAGTCAATCAAGCAAGCTTGATCAACAAGTTCTTTACTTGGGGTATTAAGTGGTAAGCCTTGGCTTCTGGTGCAGTGTCCTATTTTTGAGCTATTGCTCAATTTTCATGCAAGATCTGTCAAAAACCTTGTTTTTGAGAGATCTAAGCTTCGTCCCACCGTGTGCTCTAATACTATATTAATCTGTCATAGTAATATAGGGACTAAACACAAGTCTCATCAAATATTAATAACAATAAGACATGAAAATGGTGCAATTGTGCTACAAAATGAGTAGCCGCTCTGTATATTCACACAAAGAATGAGTAATACAAGACAAGATCATGCTGCAAACATGAATGACAAAGCAATTCGAATTCCCAAGGAGGTCATTCAAATTGAATGAGTGAGTCTAGCTTAACTGAATGTAAGCCACAGTCAACACTCAAGTTAACCACTGATCAAAACCCTAATTGACTCAACTGAGCTCTAACTGAAGTCGGAGTGCAATAAATGACTGAGTCTAACTGAAAGTAGGTCAGACACATGTCACAGCAAGCCAACCAACAAGTGGTAGCTCATCAATGACTCCAATCAAACCCGATGAGGTTAACTGAAGTGTAACTGAACATCAGAAGTGATTGGAGGCGCCCCTGTTGACTCCAGTTCATTAAATAATCAATAAATAATCAATTTAATAAAGGAAGGTGCCTTCACTGCTTTGTTTAATTGATTGTAACCATCAGTTAGCAATATGGGGCATTAATGACACTCAAATCACCCCTGGAGTGCTCCAGTTAGCCTCCCCGAATGTAGGAGAAGGCTAAGTTAGCCTCCTTGACTGAAGGTAGGCATGGGTGTGATCTAGCTGATGTCATCTAGTGCTCCTCTGATGTCAATTAAGTCAATAAAATTTAGGATAGTGGTTTAACTAGGCCAAATTGACCAAAATGAGTTTGTATGGTGGTAAATGTCTCCAACAACAACAACTCCCTAGAGATGTGGATGCACATGAAGCTAAAGACTTCATCTAGCTTATTATGAAACTTGGATTTCTCCACATACTAGTGGGGTTCAACTTCTCTTCCCATTGTCATCCTATACATGCCTTTATTACACAAGGATATCTGCATATCTTCTCTCCAATAAATGTAATTGAAGGGTGTAAGGATATTGGGTGATATAGCAGTTGAATTCTCCATTTCACTGGTATGTAGATCAACAATTCTTCAAGAAATACAAACGTACCTACAAAAATCAATGCAAAAAAACTTCAATTTGCAAACATTATCAGTGCAAACCTCTCCACCTCGACATTAGCAATTTTTATGAGTCCATCACACCTGGAGAGACTTCTCTGGACAAAATCCATAGGGATCACTACAATGATTCCAGGAAATATGTGGAAACTCAATTGATTTTAGTGCAAGCATGGAGGTTTGTGAGGTTTGTTGTCGTCCTGAACATAGGCTTTGATACCATGTTAAATTTCATGAACCATAGATCTACAAGCTAGAATGAGAGCTATTTGAAAAGAACAATGTAGTGGAATTGACAAATCAATGTAAACTGATCAACGGATTCATGACATAAATTTCACATAAATCATACAAGTATTGCACATAAGATCATTACATCAATCTTCATTAACATATCAGTAATACAATAGTCATACAATAAGGAGAATTTGAATAATCTGGATAAGATTTGAATTCACCAACTCAAACTAACTCATGAGTTAACTTAGTGTGGAAATAATAACACCTAGAGATCACTAGTTTAAATCTAGATAACTAGTTTAGTTCACAATCAATTAATTGATGAGGTAGGTGGAAAAAAGGTGCACACTCCCTTAAATCATGCAAAATGGTGCTAGGGAGACTGGCAATGAACTAACTGGTGGTTATCATAGCATAACTAAACATGATTGACTACCTACGACAGACAACTACAGGTGACTACTGGTGGGACTCAGAGAGGGTTCCTAAAATGTAGGGATTGGCACCAATGGCACAAAAACTCAAAAGTGTAGATGACTCTTGGTCATGTCCCCCTTACTCTAGTGAAATGAAAAAGACCTCCTAATATAGGAAATATGAACAAATAAACTATGTGGATAAAGGGAGGATTAATTAATCCTAACAAGGGAACTCATAGTTAAAAAAAAAATTGATTCCCCATTTTAATTAGCAGAGTGCTTTTCCATAGTTTAGAAATAAAATCTATAAAAAAGTGTGAACCACTGGTATTTCATCAATTAAAATGCAAGTTTTACATAAAGTATTAGCCGCTTTAAGGAATATTAATTAAGAAAATTCTCAATTGTATATAGACCACTCTAAAATGCATATAAAATCCTTTCATCTATCTAGAAAAAAATTGTAAATTAAACAATGCACAAACTTTGCAAAGGTGCTTTTGTTACTTGTTTCTCCATTTTCTTCAATATCTTAGCATGGAACTTCTGAATGTAATGGATTAAATGGTTTCGTGAATGCTTTGACTTTAAACCCTCCCTCACATCTGGTTTTTGAGTAAACTAGTCTTCTATTGTCTTTGTTCTCACAACTTGTTGGGAATCCAATGATTCTAACCATGAATAGATTGGTTTCCACTTGTCACTCTATTGAAAGCAAGCTATTGGAGGATCCAACCTCTCCGTTGTCTTTGCATGCTATATAAACCACTAAATTTGATTAATATCTAATATCAAAGAACTTAAACGTACAAGAAATTATACTTGAAAAGAATGCTTCAACTCCCAGTGGTAATGATATTTTAAGGTAATTCTAGAGTGATTTATAGATTGAGCAAGATTTAAGGAAATAAATAAGAACATGATAAATGGAAAGTACATTTGGTGGGTGATGTTTCCTCCAAAGGATTCAATTAGGGACCTTCAAACATGGGAAAACCATCTACTAGGGAAACAACTTGATTGGTCACCACGACTACCACACCAAACTAGACACAACAAACCATAATTATACATTTTCTATCATATTCATGATTCTTGGAATTCAAACTCTAGTATGAATCATGTATGAATCCTTATAATTCATTAGTGCATAAGAAAAAATACATAATGCATGATGTGTTTTTCTTGCGCATTAATGAAATATAAGTTACATATATTTCAAAAGAAATACAATCAACATAACACTTTTTGAATGATAAATTGTCCTACCTTATCAGCCATTTTTTGAAGATTTTTAAGAAACTTAGAAAGACGCATCTGACTTGCCAAAAATTCTCCTCTACCTAAAAAGCATAATCTATAAAGGTGTGGGAATATAGTAAACCCACTTAATACTTAGGATAAAAATATTTAATCATTTTTTGATTAAATTCCTACCTACTAGACTAGATAGTTGTCATCCACTTGCACCACATGGTCAACACTTTCCATATATACCCCAAGAGCGTTTTTATCCTAATTCTGGTTTGATCCTATCCACTTTATTGACTACATAATTAGTAATTGTGCCTTCCTATAGATTTTGTCTTTATTCTGCTTTATTCTAGCTTTTCCGCGGATAAGGTAAAGCTAGTCAACTAGGAAACTACTATATATCGTTGCCAACCCATCCTCCATTATTTTCTATACATATTCTAGGATTAACATGTTTTTCTATGTTGCACAAGTTTCTAGAACGCGGGTACGTCGGGTACGCGGACACGAGTATCCGATACGACTAGAAGCTTCGCCCAAATTTGCATGAAACGTAGGGTTGGGAGCGACAATAATATATATTAATTTTTTTAAATATATTAAAAAAAATAAAGTTAAAAAATACATAATTGATTAATTTCATAGCTTAAACTATTTTATCCTCTTAATCCTCTAGTAGTGTCATGAAATTCATTTTTAAAAAATTTTCTCACTCCTTTAGGTCCACATTATAGAAATCTCACTGTAATCTCACATTGCTCCTAAGAGTTCTTAGTATTTGGGTGCCTCTGTATTTTTTTATGGTAACTACTACTTACTTCTAATTTGAATGAACTTGATTGTTTTAAGTTCAACTAACAAACTTTCAAATCTTTTGGTATCTTGAATTTGATATGGTTTATGATCCTAAATTGCTATATCAGTCAGTATGAATAACATAAGCTAGCTATAATCATTTGAGATATGAATTAAAGTAGTTCAATATCTTAGTATTGTAAAAAATGCATGTATATTCACTTAAGAACACATGCAACATATATTGAGTGTGAATGGATTTAAACATTTAAGAAGTGTGGTCCCTCTTTATTTATATAACCTTGAAAATAAAAAAATGGCATTATTGATAGATTCAATTGAAATTTTTGTTATTGGTGATTTCTTGACACAATAAACTTGAATCATTCAATTGATTTTCAACACTTTTCTTATGATTTTGGCCTCTGCATGGTCAGGAGCTTGTAGAAGCTCCCAATAAAAAGGGAGCGGGAAAAGCAAGTTCCCAAAAATCTCCCGAAAAGCTCCCAAGTTCCCAAGGAAGCTCCCATAAAAAAGGGGACGTTTCGTACCAGCTCCCAAGCTCTTAGGAGCGGGGAAACGTCGGGTACGGGTTACCAAAATCCAGAGAGTGGTACTCGTGCAACTATGATGTTTTTCCATCATTCATGACAACTCATTCATGATTTAGCTAATTCGTGAGGTCCTTGATTGATTTGGGAAGTGCTTTAGCGACCTATGGGGGTTTATCATATTTGGTAAGTCTGATTTATGAGCTAGCATGAGTTGTCTTCCACCAACTCAATTTTGATTTATAAGGATGGATTACTATTGTAATAATCGATCAAGTCATTGATTCAATAATTAATTATTCATTGGATCACTTCTCTTGGATTTAGTCTCTTTATTATTCTCTTTTTTTTTCCTTTTGCATACTTGTTAGAATTATCTTAGTAGAAATATCTACCTCATGTGATTCTTATTTGCATAAAGGCTCTTTTTCATAATGGTATCAAAGATGCAATTTCTACATGGTATTAGCGAATAAGGTTGTTCAAGTTCAACAGAGTTGAGGATCTATTTGTTCTCTCCATTAGAGCGCATCCAGTCTCCTATTCCTCTCTAAAGAAGAGCTTGTTATTAAGCTTAGAAGATTTTATCCTAGTTTTATTTGTGCATGTTGTAGAGAGTATCTCCTTGAGCGCATCAACATCTTATTATGGATTCTTATTCAGCTATGATCTCGACTCCCTTCAACTATCACAAATGGAAAGCCAAAATTGACATTCTATTGCGTAGTAAGGGACTCTATAGAGTTTCTATGGCTTTAGAAAATGAACCAAATTTTGTTGTTGAGAAATCTAAGTGGCATAATAGGTTGGATTAAGCCCATGGATTGATTTTTCTCTCTATTTCCCCTGATATACTATTTCATCTAGATGGTTTGACCACTCCAAACCAAGTATGGACCAAACTTGAGCCTCTCTTTGGAGTTCAAGATGAGATAAGAGCGCATCAGTTGGATAATGAGTTATTATGATTGAGTCCAAGCAGTTTTGATTCTATTGATGGTTTATTCACCAAATTCAAGTTACTTGTTCTATTTCTCAAGAAACGTGGGATTGAAAAAAATGAAGATCAATTTATCCTTTCCATCCTATCAAATTTGGGTCTTGAATACTTAGTTTTTGTGTCTACGTTTCATGCTACTAGGCTTGTTATTTCTAATTGGAAAATGCCTTCTTAGAGCACATTCTTTGATTCAATGACAAAGGAGAAAGATAAATTGATATAGATGAGTGCTCTTAGATCTTCCAAGGGAAAGGATCATTCTCTCATAGTTCAAGTAAGAAAGGATATCAATTCCAAAGAGAATCAAATTGTGAAAGAGACAAGCCAAAGTCAGATAATGAAGATGGAATTTCGAAGCCTACTGATGAAGGTTCAATGAAGAAAGTCAAGAAGAAAGGAAGTAAATCCAAGTGTTATTATTTTAGCAAGGTATTTCATCCCTATAAGAAATGTTTCAAGAAGAATATGGACATCGTGTCTCAGCTTCTTGAGAAGCACAACATCGATGTTCCAGATGAGCCAGAGAAGCCTGTTGATTCTTTAGAACACCGTCATAGTGCGCAGTTCCAAGGTGATAAAAAAAATGCCCTGAGTGCCAGAGTTAAATCCTTTCCTCAAATATATGATATATTTTTACCTTCTGATATATTGTAATCAGAAATATCAGTTTCTTTCTTTGATAATCCAGCTATTAGTCTCCTAGATTCAGCTCCCAATGATTGTGATTTTTCACTAGATCCTGACTTGTCTTTAAGAAGCTCTTCCTCACTCCATAATTATGATTTAGAATCATGTTTGTAGTATGATAGGCATGTCATGACACCATTCATACCACCATCCATACCATCTTCCATACCTATGAATACTCTTAAGACAATACAAACCCCAAGTTCACTAGTTGATTCCTCATTGGTTTCTTATGCAGTGTTACTTATATCAAATGGTTTCAAGTCTTTCCTATTTTTCATTTGTTGGTTATATATGACCTTAGTCATCATCAGAATTATATTAAAAGTGTTTGGATCTGCTCTAAAATCTTAAGGTTCGGATCTCAAGTCCATTCATGATTCATATATTTACACTCATCAGTTTTCCCCAGTTGATGATACTTTTCCTAGTCTATCCCCATATCCTCATGGAGACACTGAAGCCTTTGTATTTGTTGTTCCATATGATAATATTTATGATATATTAGAGTCTTTTCATCCTCATATCATATTTGAGAATGTGTTACATCAAATTGGAAGAATGATATGTGATGCACATCACAATTTTGCTGCTATGCAAGGAACTAATTGTATTATTGATTGTCTTAATTTTTGTACTCTTTGGGAATGAGTATGCATAGATATATTTTCCATTTCATATTGTGTTTGCATGTCAGAG
Organism: Pseudotsuga menziesii; assembly: GCA_001517045.1. NCBI lineage: Eukaryota > Viridiplantae > Streptophyta > Pinopsida > Pinales > Pinaceae > Pseudotsuga > Pseudotsuga menziesii. The sequence continues at coordinate 847,961 of LPNX011019903.1, forward strand.
TTTGTTAGTATTAAGAAGCATTCAAATAATGCTCCTACTTCATCATTTTATGAGATACAAGGAGTCTCTCCTCTTCTTTCTTGCAGGTTCTACACTCTAGCGCATGATCATGGAGTTCTTGATTTCTTCATCAGAGTATTTCACCAAAAGCAGTTCATTCAGCTCATTCAAGTGAAGATAAAGACATACTGAAGACATATTTCAAATTTTGTGTCTTTTCCTTTCTCGAGGGAAGATTTACCTCATGTGGTTTTGACTCTTTCCTTAGCTTTTATGGACATGGATAATTATAAATGGTGACCATAACCTAGCTGTTGGTCCCTATATACACCTATATGCACCATATGCATCTAATTATTTCATACATAAACATCATAAAGTTAGACTTAAATGGGGGCGTGGGAATATAATAAACCCACTTAATACTTATGAGAACAATATTTAATCATTTTTTATTAAATTCCTACCTACTATCCTAGATTGTTGGCATCCACTTGCACCACATGGTCAACCCTTTCCATACACACCTTAAGAGCACTTTTATCCTGATTCTAGTTTGATCATGTCCACTTTATTGACTGCCACAACTAGTAACTACGCCTTCCTACAGATTCTATCTTTATTATGATTTATTCCAACTTTTATGTGGGTAAGGTAAAGCTAGTCAACTAGGAAACTGCAATCTTTTCTTTCCAACCCATCCTCCATTATTTTCTCTCCATATTCTATGATTATCATTTTTTCCCATCATTCATGACAACTCACTGATGCTTTAGCTAATTCATGGGTTCCTTCACTGATTTGGGAAGTGCTTTATCCACCTATGGGGGTTTACCATATTTGGTAAGTCTGATTTATGAGCTAGCATGAGTTGTCTTCCACCAACTCAATTTTCCTTTATAAGGATGTATTACTATTGTAATAATCAATCAATTATTTGGTTAATAAATGAAGTCATTGATTCAATAATCAATTATTCATTGGATCACTTCTCTTGTATTGAGTCCCTTTATTCTTCTCTCTATTTTCCTTGTGCATACTTGTGAGAATTATCTTAGTAGCAAGATCTACCTATTAAGCTTATTCTTTGCATCAAGGATTTTTTTCTAATGGTATCAGAACTGTAATTTCTACAAAAGGGATGTATCATTATCCACAATCATCGAAGCAAAGATGACAACAATCAAATCCAATTCTCAAAAAAACATATATAAGTACAATTCTTGAAATCCCAACCTAAATATGAAACATTTAAAATATTTGGTGTTAGAAACGCAAAGCCATAAATAATGAATAATTTTAATATTTGATAATGATCATTTACTAGTCATGGAAATGTTGCAATATTTTTCCCTTCAAATAAGAAGCCACTGAAATTTTACATAAAACATTAGAATTCTCTTTGGAATATTAAATTTTATGCCTTGTCTAATTTACCTTAGCAAGATGCATCACTTTAATGCTTTGCTTAATAAGTTACATCCCAAATATCCTTTCCCTCTCAAAGAGGGATAAGACCTTCAACATCGATCCCTAGATAGGGATTTTTGGGAAAATCATCCCCATTTGAAAATATAGAATTTAAAAGTATTTCAATATATGCGCTGAGCCTCTTCTAGTTTCTCTATGCAAACATCTATGCAATTTGAAAAATATAAAATAGGTTAGATAGTTTAAAGTAAGGTACATGTTTCAGTTCTGTAGTATTTTCAAAGCAGTTACACTTCAAACACCTCCCTAACCTCATGGAGAGATTAAGACAACCAAAATAAAAATAAACATCATGGAGGGCTTCAAACAATCAAAATAAAAGTAAACATCATGGGGCTTAAAACAACTAACTGTGTAAAGATTTTGAAACAACCACAAATTTTTTTAAAATGAAGTTAAATCTGCATCAAATAGGAAACATTTCTGAATAATGAGACGGGATGGGTTTAATGATGCCAATGGATTTTTAAACAATATTACCAGTTTTGAAATGTAAAAATAATTTATGGGGGATGGGATTAATGATGCTAATGGATTTTGTGCTCATAGATTTTCTAGTATTGAAGAGATGCAATAAAATCTTATATTTGGCACAGTTCACTCTATCTTGACTCTGACCAAGTGTCTAAAATCTCAACTGCTTATGTGTGGACTCAATTTTTTTTCGGTCACAATTGGCTCAAAGATGTTTCATGTCAAGTTACTATGTTTTCCACCAAACTAGAAAGAGTAGAAAATATAAAATCTCAAAATAATATTATACTAAAACCCATTATTAGAAAGCATTCTCTTTGTCTTCTTGAAATATGGAGAAAAGTTAAAAACACCATAGAACTAGACTTTCAAGCTTCTAGTTATGTACGCATGACAAATACATAATACATTTTCAACCAATAGGAGCATCAAATGTTTTTGGAACACCATATGTATTTGCAATATAATATTCAGTAGTCCAAAGAGCATAATCCTATTTTAAAAAGATACCTATGTCAAGGAACTTGTAGGTAATAGTAAGAGGAACTTGTAGGTAATAGGTAATTTTTCATGCATATTACTATTACCTATTAATATTCCATAACTGATAATTTGGTAAGTTATCGATGATTGATACTTGATCATTTGGAAGACAATTTCGGCATGAAGATAAAGCAGGTCATAAAAGTCTTTTTGTGAGCCTAATCCACATGCCCATATCAACAATGTATGAAAGGGTTTTCTTGAAGTCAATGGAAGGACTAAATAACAACGTTGGTGAAGTGAGCAACAACATAGCACATAAATATAGATATAACCTTAACCGTAAAGATAGATTAAACAAAAACCTTGAGAGAAGACATTAATAAATCATAGTTCGAGAGCAAATATTGAAATAAGGATATATAATACCTTGATTACAGATGGGGTTTATGGTATTAGAATTTATGTTTTTAGTATTTTGGAAGGTTATTTTATTAAAAAAACAATTTTGGGGGAGATAGGTGGGTCACAAAAGCACGAGAAGTTTCAGGATCCATTTCAAAATACATTCAGTTTTCGAGAAGATCCATTTCATGGGCTCAGGGTTTGTTTCCTTTCTCAGGGTATGCATTTGAATTATGGATCCTAGGTGGATATTACACATTGGGGCGATGGATATGGTAACATAGTCTAATTCCTTGTGTTTGATGTAGTAAGTTACTAGTTGTATGATTATATAAATGTATTGTAAATATTCTAAAAGCTGCATCTTTAAGTCTATTTCTGTAATTTCTATATATTTACATAATAATATATATTAATTTAAACATGTATCAATGTGTTTCATTTCAAGGGTCTATAGATTGCATGCAAAACAATCATTTCCACATGTCCATGTGCCCCATTGTCCCAAATTCAAGAGACTTAGATTCAAGGCCAAGCTGAGGAAAAATGAAAATCCCTTGTTGAGGTTTGTAATGCTTACTAATGATGGAATAGGGTATTCCAAAGAATGCATGTGTAAAATTTGTGGCCATTGTCTTACATGAAAATGTCAAAGAGTATATTATCATCAAAAGAACATAAGGATGGAATCTCACATGCATAGATAGTTCATTACTTTGGAAACTAATTAGTAGTTTTTAAATTTTATGAATTTTGAATTTGGACTATGTGGTATGACTCATGAGTCATGAAATATTAAACCGTAATGTTCCAATTACATAACTTGTAAGACTTTAAAGGTTTGGACATTGGGAATTTACACTGTACATGCCATATTGATATTACCATATTTGAAATCCATATTTTGATTTCATAATTTCCAAACTGATATATATGTAGTAAACTACTTCTATTTCAATGTTTCAACTTTCATCATTCATATTTTTGGTGAATTCTACTTTTTTATATCATATATTAATATAATATATATATCCACCCCCAACTTGTCATCCTCTAAAAGGATTGGATATGTGATTTATACATTCCATCCACTCTCATTCATCTATCCCCCGTAGTTGCACAGTTCTATAGACCCAATGTAACATAGAAAAATACTTAATCTACCTAAATCCTAGACCTACCTTTATAAAAACCAATTCCCCCTCACCTTCCATATCTCATTTCACTTCTCAAAAATTTTCTCATGCTGACTTCAGTAGACAGACTTGGAGTTTCTTAAGCCACTTTCGATGGATGGTTCGATGGCAGGACCTTTTAGGGGCAGACCTCCATATATAAAGGGTAGATCAAGAGAAGCAAAGGATGATCCATAGGACATTCTTGGGGATTGAGTCCACAAGGATGATTATGATGAATCGTGACTCGTGAACCATAACTCATGATCAAATATTTACTCATTATATTAGAGTTTACAAGTTTTTAGACTCTCAAGGATATCTACAAAATTAATGTTTATTATCACCAAGAATATTAATTACTTTCCCATAATGTTAATTTTATGCATCTCAATGCGATATTTCATATTTCTTATTTGCAATCTTACATGGATGCAATTTTTCTTATTTCCAAGCTTACACGCAAAATGACTCAGCAATCTTTCATTTTAGTGTCTAATAGCTCATATTCACACTAGAATGCATGAATAGCTCACCAAAACTGAGTCTTACTACTTTTCCCTTAGGTTTGCTGCAATGGTAATCCTAGAGAAGCTTCTACAAATTTTATTCCTTTCAAAAAACACCATCCTCCCATAGCTGAATCAAATTCTCAGCATAAACAAACAAACTCTTTATAATGCTATCTTTTTCATACCTTACAGGGTAATTATTCTATTGCTATTTACTTGAAGAAATGAACCTAGACATTTGATTTATGTAATTCTAGTTTCAAACAATCAAACATTACAGCCAATTATGTAGTTGACACCTACAAGCATAATTGCTAACCTATGGATTTCTTGAAATATCAACCAAAGTAGGTACTTTGTGTGAATAGCTCACTTTTGGATAAACATCCCTTGATATGGAAAAATATTCTTGGACAAATACATTTTGATAAATGTGTATACATATTAATAAAGTGGTGATCTGAACAACAAGATTGTACCATTTAACAACTCGAAATTACACCAAAACCATGTGAATTTAGAAGGAATTTTCTTACGCGCAATTTTCTTCAAATAATTTGGGCTGAAACCACATCAACTGAATGCAAGTGGGGAGTAGAAATAACCAATTTGCAGTCACAACTAGCTCCAAAACCAATTTACCACTAAGATATTTCCAGTAGATCACTTGATTACACAACATTACGTGTTACAACATATCCCCCATATTGGGTTGTAATCACCCCACTACTCTCGGTGCAATCAATTATATCCAGCAATATGAATTTTGTTAGTTCCCTTCAAGGTTTACTATCATCCTCTTCTCTAGTCTTGCATTGTTCATTTTAATAACAAACACTCATAATTTAGTTCCCATTCCATCCCTTTAGGATATCTATGCAAGGTAATTTATAATTGGTCCTAGAATGGGATGACGAAGACCAAACATATTTTTAAGGAGGCTCATGTTTCGGTAATGCTTAAATCCTATCAAAACGAATGAACTAAAGTACATAATGATTAGTTGTAGATAACATTTACATGTGGTGTGCCAATTAAGAAATAAGATAGAGAGAGTTACTGAACATATATAATAACATTATATACATCATGCACATAAAAATATTAGGCATGTCTTCAAGCAACACTCACAATCAACAAAAGATAGAAAATGAACAGTACCGATAACTGAAATTCACTACCATAATAGAGAATACAATAAATACAAGCATACTTGACATAGTTTTGTGTTTCTCTAGTATTGGTGGTAAAAGAATGGGGAATCATTAATTAAAAACAAATCCATCCTTCTATTTGATGAAAGTTAAGTGATAACATTTTAGAATGCTCCTTATTTCAAAGTAGTGAGAAGGCTGCAATTTTTAAAACATAGAACGGTAAAGAGAGAAGCATGGAATAATAACCTCCAAGAATTTCACCTCGATTCTGCCTTATTTTCACACAACTTAGATTCAATTTTCTCCATCTGGAATTGGTCTTTTGAGATGATGGGGAACATGTTTTGGAATAGGCATATTATCCTCTATAATTTCACAATGGTAATGGTAATCATCAAGAACTTCCCATATTGTCCTCATTTGGTGCATCATTTTTTGGTTGACCTATTGGGTCATTCTTTAGGGATATTTTCCTCTTTGGTACAACGTTTTCTTTATAAATCTAAAATTGACATGGGTCCTTGTCATTTCCATCACTACCACAACTTCCCTTGAATCCTTATGTGTTTCACCCGAGGAAGTAGATGAGGTAATTAGACGGAGTAGCAATGTTTCTATTAGAATGTGTTACAAATCCACCTCTACCACTTTCTCTTGACTTCCCTATTTACCTCACTGATAGATTAGGATCATCAACAACATCTAGAGTCTCTTTTATAGAACTATCTTATTTTCATACTTGGTGTTTGAACTCACTAAGGTGTGTAGGTGTCATTTATGGGTGAAATCATTCCTCTACCTTTCGTTCCATGGTATTAATTATCTCCTCTACCCTCATCTTGTTGATCAATTTTAGGGAAACATTAACCATATTTTAATGCAGTTGTTAAATATTTTAATACTCCTTCAGGGTTTTAACTTCTGATAACTTCATTCTCCTTTCAATAAAAAGTGTTTCCGTCCTGAGCTATCTTTGACATATGAACCATACTTTTCAAAGAATACTAGCAAGTCTAAATGGAGTAGTAATGAATTGTTTCCTCTTTTTTCCTTCAAAGAAGACATACCATTTATGGTATTGTCAAAAAAATTCCTTGAGAAAGAATCTATCATAGACAAATTTGGGAAAGGGATACAATTTTCCTCAAAACCCTACAATCGAATATAGGTGGACCGTTCTTCATAAAATTAATCCTTCTTCCTTTGAAGAGGGTCTCGGCTTCTACTCTCAGCTTGTCTGTTGTTTTCCCAACTAACATTTTTATGAATCCCCTAACAAACAAATATTTCATATTATAGAAATGATAGGAATCATTATGATTTCATAATTATAGATACCAAACATTAATTGGTTTGGTTCCTGCAAGCACATATCCCCTTGGGGGTAGCCTCTAAAATGAATTACAGAAAAGTAACACATATACAAGGTATGAAGACATACATAATATCCTAGTTTTATGGAAATATACAAATTTGTAGGAAATATAATTCAATAGAAATGATCCCCACTCAAGAATTACTTATTTATTAAACATGTAATGTATTACATCAAAAACAAACCTGGGAACATGGGTAGTATGATATTAAATAATAACCCTAGAAAAGAACCATGGAATTTCATGGTAGGGTTCTTCCAACTTTGAGACTTCAATTTGACAAGCAGTAATGGCCTCAGCAGTTAGGTGCATAAGCCATTTCTTGATGACAAATACTCCATCACTATGAGCACTCAGAAATTCATTTGCTTTAGGAACTATGCAAGAAGTTGAAACATACCTGTTAATGGAATAGGAGTGAGTGAAATAGGGGTGATTCCTGCCTTCTTCATATTTACTATTTTGTACTTTGAATAAAATCATTTGGAACACCAATGAACAATCTACCAAAATTCAAACACTTCATGGATACATATTGCCTTAGCCAAACCATACATCTAAACCTTCTTACCTTGTTGCACTTGAAAAACAATGAAAATTAGTCATGTTTCAATAAATCAATAGCCATTCCCCAAATTTACATTAATCATTGGCAACATTCAGCCACAGTGAGGCATTGACCATCTACTTCCACCAAAAACCCTCAGTTGCAACAACATAACACAATCAACAATAAAATCAAAGTGATATAGTTTGATTCCTATCAGCCTCATTTCACAAACAGTTCCAAGGATTATTCCATGCATCCAAGGATTCCATAAGTTGTAGTCATCACCATCCATGAGATCGCTTAGATATTCAATCAAATACTGAAGGCTTTTCTGGTTGGATTTTGTGAATGGAAAAGTTTTCCCTCTTTCTGTTTATTTTCTCTTTTTTTCTGTTTGTTTATTTTCTATTTTGTAATGGAACACTTTTTTATTCCTTTTAATTTTTTTTTACTAAATTAAAATTTTTCTTAAATGTGAAAACTTTCGCACCAAAATATTCTTTTTACTTATTTTTGTTAGTGTTGTTGTTTTTTTGAACTTTTTAATATTGATATTATATAGTATATTGACATATTATTTAAATATTAATATATATATATATCAACTCCTTGGATGGGGTGATAGCGTGGGAAAATTAGCGCTTCGATGTGACAGGATGGACATTTAAACCAAGACAAGGTACAAGGAGGAAATTTAATAGACCTCCATTCAGAATGCTTGAATCTGCTAGGCCAATGTGAACATTAACTGTCATTTATGAAGACTAAACTTGGTGCAATCATGGAGGTAGAAGCACCACAGCGTTCAAATTCTTGGCAGCAGAGTCATTCTAGTTTCATATGCAAAGAGACAAACGTATACTTGCAGATTGAGTAGAGATATTGCACAATCTGAAATAATATTTATCGGCACATTATTGTTGCAGACATGGTAAGCGAGCACTGGGGTTCTTTATTTTTTTACTTTAAAAAAAAATCATTTATGTTAGTCATTTTTATTTTAGTCACTTGTTTTCTAGTCATATTTTTTATCCCATTACTAAATTAGTCATTTATCTTAGTCATTCTTAGTTGGATCACATAAAATTGCTCAATTTTGGTCTTTTATCTCTTGAAAAAAATGTGGCAACTAAATTTTTTGGTCGCCTAGTCACTTATCTCCCATTTTGTACTAGTGTCAAGAACTCACTTTCAAAGCACACAAATCTTTTATTAAGAACCATATGCTCACACATAGGGTCTTGAGACAAAGCCAAGAAAAACCAAGCAAAAATGACTCAAAAAATGCCCTGAACATAGGATTATCACTTGTGTAACCTCATAGAGAGGGTGATAAAATGGAACTATCACCCCCTGACAGACCAACAAGGAGTGATAAAATAAAAATCATTGCTCTGTAAGCTTCTTTAGGGGAGGGAAAAAGTCCTAAAATGTAAGTGGATGACCATTTTTTTTCAAACCTAGGAATGGATAGGATCTTAGGCTCAAGATACTTCTGAATAATGATTGAAGAAAGTAGGAGTTCAAAAGAAAACCCACACTTGAATAAATTCAATCATCCAAACAAACACTCAAAGTGGTAAAAAGGCTAGGGAAATTCCCTAGTGGAGTTGCCAATTTCTATGTTAGAAATTTCACCCTACGGGTAGGTTGAATTTCTGTTGGATTGAAAAAATATTCAATCTAAGACATAAAGGAAACAAATGGTACTTGGCATCCTTCTATACCTAGTTTAAATACAAGCAATGAAGCTATGGAAGAAGAAAATAAAGCTAGATGGGCTACCTAAATTTCAATGGGTGTCCTCACTGCTCCTAAATTTGATCCATCTCTAAGCTTTAACCCAACTCCAAGCCTTTGGACCTATATAAAAATGGAGTAAAAAAACTTTCCAAAGAAACTAGTGTATTAACAAATATCTACCTATCAATCGATAGTCACATTCATTTATTCAACATGAAAAAGCATGAAATTTGTAGAAATAGGCCAAGTTGATTAAATGGAAATCCATAAAGAAGCATGTACAAACATATACATAAATTTGTAGCAACATATGCTTCTACCTCTCCTTTCAAATTGCTTTCAGGATCACACTATCGTAAGGATGAAATATCCAATATTTTTTCGCTATGTATCACTCTAAAGTTGAGAATAGTAAGGATACTCTCTTCTTCCCTCCTTTTTACTAAAGGATGGTGTTGGCCCCTTTTCCCCACTCGCGTGACCCAGGTTCTGCGCAACCCTCCGATCCAACAACTACCCGAGATACTGGCCCGATAGAGAAAGCCCCATCGGCAACACCTGCGAAGCAGGCTGAGATATCTCATGGATGGGTAACTACCGGAACCATGTTTTCGTGATTGTCGAGAAAGTATAGTCCCTTAGCTCGCATCCAAGGAGCTCAATGAAGGCAGCGGGGCGGCTAGACAGAGGAGTCGGTTTTGTGTGACTGAGCACAAATGTATGTCATCACGCATGACCTGACTTTCCTTTCCACCTCGCAGCTGGTGCAACTCGTGCGGCGTAGCTGATTCACATCAATCGGCTAGACGACTTAAGTCGAGATTCATTACTAAATGCAAGAAACTAATAGAAACTGAACCACATTTAACATTATACGGAAAGCAACTAGTAATCAATCACATAAAAATTCACCACATCAATCATTCATTTAGACACAAGAAATAAAGTGGAAACCCATATGGGAAAAACCACCAAGGTGCTCTTCATCTGGCATGAGAAAGGATATAGCACCTTGCAGTCTGCGAGATGCAGACTGATCTTGAGATATGTCTTTAAGTTCAGACCCATAGTTCTCATGCTCTCTGTCTTATTTCTCCTAATCTACTGCTACTACCTATAGATCCACACATAGCTTGGATCAACTTTCCTAGCATCTGCACCACTCTAGCAAAGCTTCCTCATTGCACTACTGTGACTGCCCCCTGGATATTCCTGATTACCTTTCTCCTAGATCTGTTCTTTGCAACTATATACAACTCTAATCTACCAAACCTATTATGTGATTACTGTTAACCCAAAAAATCCCTTGCTCGGTTCTACATGGCCTACACCACCCAAGGTCACCCATGCACGACCCTCATTTAACCCCATTTGACCCCCACACCCTCAAGAAGGCTTAAAAACATGAAAAAGGGCTTAAAAACCCTAAAAGAGCCTAAATAGCTCTCCTAGGGGCTAAAACCTCCAAAAATGGGCTAAAACCCTCAAAGGAGCCTAAAACCCTAAAATGAGCTAAAGTTTGAGCGAAAGGGGATAAAATCCCCAAAAAAGGGGCTAAATCCCTGACCAGGGGCTTAGAACCCTAAAAAAGCTATAAATAGAGGGGTGGGGGTCACTCTCAAAACATTCCTTCCTTGCATACTGTTATGCTGCCCGAGTGAGTGCCTTGAGACCATTTGCCTCTCAAGCCATTCACCCTCCCTCTCCTCCATTCCTCCATTGAGCCATAGCTCCCCCATTCTCAAGAGAGGTGCTTCTCCAAGCTAGGGCATAGTGGCCCATTTCCACCAAAAGAAGGCATATTTTCTGTTTTGTTGTGTTTATTTCAGTTTTTTCTAACCTGTATTTGCTTGTAGTTTTCATGGTCTAACATGTTCTTAGAGGTCTCCTTTGTTTGCTTATAGGTCTTCAGGTTTTCTAACAAGTTGTATGCAGGGTATTGGAGCTAAACCCATAACCTTGTGTGTAGAGGGGTTTAATTTCATTTCGTTTTCTGTCCTGTTTGTTTTTCCTTGCATCCACCACCAGGAACACTACCCTTCCATCCTATAGACGGAAGGTAGCCATTCCTACCCTATAGCAAGGGATAAATCCCTGCTACAGAACTGGTGACCATACCAGGTCGATCGCATAGGATCCCTAGGTCTATTTTTTTTAAATTGCAATTTTTAGTTTAGTTTTTTCCCTAGTTTAGTTTTCTGTTAAAATCTAGCTTAGATTCTTGTTTATTTACATTTTCAGCCGAGTCTCCAAAAGGAAAATTTGAGTCCATTTGGCCACATTACAGGTTACTGTCAGTCGGATCTAACTTGGGGTCAAAAAAATTTCAATTTCTAGAGCAGGTCGCTCATATTGAGCCTAGAAAGGGGAGGACCAGGATGCTCATTTTGGCCTCACAGGTGCGAATAGGTCACCTATTTAGCCCTGAAAGGTGCGACCCCCTTCTAGAAGTCAACCTACTTTTGTCTGCAAAATTTGAGCGCCCCCCTTGCCTATTTTTGGAAAAATTTGGCGACCCCCTCACCACATTTGACCCGAAAAGTGCGATCTGTCACTCAGAATTCAATTTTTTAATAGTTAAGGACTGTCAATGCGGCCTAGCCGCCTCTGTCCATCCAAACTGTGTTTATTTCTGTTCCTATTTCTATTTATGTCCATTTCATTTACAGAACAAAGCTTAATTAAATCAAAGTGTAAATCAATACTTAATAGGTTAATGAACATAGTCTGAATAAAACATACTTAAAATCAACATCTTGCCTAACCCTTCCTCCTCTACCTAGTCATCACCCTTCGGGGTATTCTGGGATAAGACGAAGGGCGAAGCTCGTATAGTAATAGGTACTTCACCTAATATTTTTTGAAGCCACTAAAAACGAGTGACTTGGAAGGTAGAGGGGGTAGAGAAGGAGGGCTTCTCACGGTTCTCAGCGTCCTCCTTGTTGACCAACCTTGCATCCGAAGGGTGAACTGTGGATCTACGGATGGGATTAGTCCCATTGTGTTGAGAGCCCAACACCTTCTCCTGGTTGAAGAGAAATATAGGTGTAAGGTAGTCACCTAGTCAGGCTATCACGATTCAGGATTACAAATGGTACATGTCTCAAAAATTTCTGATTACTATTTACTGCTTTCATTCACAATGTTATGAAATTTGTGGAATATTCATAAACCATTTAAGCAGCCACTGGATATAACATAAAAAAAAGGCATACACACCACACCATATAAATCAACCCAATTCAGTTCATGACGTTGAGTGAGCCAGTAATATTTACAATTTTCACTAAGTTAAAAATTTGCAGTCTTTGATGACATAAGTCCCTGACTTCCTCAACCGTGGGAAGTACTTGGGCTTAGCCTAGAAATTCATTTTGAGGAGTACCATGGTAACCCCAAAGTAGCTGGCTACTGAGAGGAATTGCCAAGCGAAACGGGCAATCACCCCCACCAATTGAGTAGCACTCCCGTGAGGAAAATGCCAAGCACTGTCTTTTGGAAGTCTTGGTGGCTGAGTGACCACTTGTAGCCAATAGGAAGCCATTGAAACCGGGGTCCAAAAATCATTACCACCATTTTGACATACAAATTTGACACGATTGATCCCTCATGCTCTTCCTCACGCCTAAGAGGCAAACCACCACAATTCAGGTCATTAAAATGACATCATCGAGGCCATTCTTGATGACCTTCCACACCATCAGAAGGCCACACAACCTCTGATTCAGATTCATACCCATATCAGTTTGAACCAGATCTGCACATTGCACCATCCATCCCCATGGCTGGTGCAAACTCGGATCGATTTTTCGGCATAGCAATTCCTAGTGGACCCATGTCCACACCACAAACTATCACCAACAACCTTGCAGGTGGCCCCAACACGGTTATGCAAACCATCATAAGTCAGCTGCCACCAACCATATTGACCAGTCAAGCTGTCCCACCTGCAACACATGGGGGAAGTGGCCCTTCCACCTACATTGCCCCTCCTGTTATACATGGGGGCAGTGGCCTTTCCACCCACATTGTCCGTCCCACCGCACTTGGTGGCACCGGCCCATCCACAATGGTGCCACAAGTACCCCCAACAATGCAGGTGCATTATGCACCTGGAAACCCCACCACCGTGGCTGCCCCATCTCACATCAACCTGGTGTCAAACCTTCCTTTCATGGCATGTATCAAATTGCCTGATTTGGCTCAGTTAACAAATGACCCTATTCGCCATCAATTTTTTTTGCCTCCCATGCCAACCAAACTTCCCTCAGACATTCCCAAGTTTGAAGGGAAGGTAGGGGAGTGCCCCCAAAACCAGATCATGACATTTCTTCATTTATGGTTCTCATCAAACAACATCGTAGATGATTCGATCAGGCTAAGACTATTCCAACGCACCCTCACAGGTGCTGCAGCCAAGTGGTACACTGAGCTACCACAAGCCAAGTACCCAGATTTCAACTCCTTGGCTTTCATGTTCCTGCAATATTTCCAACTCCCCGTCAGATATGATGAAGGGGTGGAGATCTTGTTATCTTGCCGCCAAAATACTGCGACCCACATAACTGACCACATCCATGAGTGGCGGTGACACTGTAGTTTGTGTAAGATCCAACTTGATGACAGGATCTTCCTAGATTGGTTCCTTAAAACCTTGCTCCCACCTATAGCAAAGGACGTCGCATCCGAACGTCCCCAATCCGAAGAGGAGGCCATCTTGAAAGCCCAGTAGTTTGATTTGATCTATGCACAGTCTGGATACCTTTACACCGTCATTCCAAACACTACCCATGTAGGCACCTCCTACCAGGATGCACCAGGGGCATCCCATGTTGGATATGGCATCATAGGTTTTGTCTCTCACCAACCATAGCACCGTCCGACACCACCTGCAATACCAACACAACCAAGCAACACTGCTAGCGTTGCCTACCAAAACCAAACTCTAGATTATGCAAGAATGATGTCCCAGTACGGAGCCATAACTTCTTATGCACAACCTGCGTCACCGCAGCAGGCTCAGGCCTTGGCTTGTCCAACACAACAATACGCGGGACAAATGCCCACATTTGTGGCACCGCCACCCACCCAAATCTACTTCACACCACCAGTGCAAGCGGTTCAAGACCCTGCCCCTACTCCACCCGCTCCATTGGGACAGGTGTTTTACAACAAAACTGTTCCAACTAGCCAGCCCCCAATAATCAACAAGGGCAAGCTAGGAATAACCGACCCTGGAACTAGGGCAACAATAAACCGCAGGGAGGTGATCAACAACCAAATCCTCCCAACAATGTCGCGGTGAACCGACCAACTCAAAATCCTCAACGACCAAATGCACCAAGATGCAACGCTCCATTGAAGACAAAGCAGCCATGCACACTATGCGAGGTCTATGGGAACTACACATTTGAGTGTCCATTCATGGGTCGCGCTAAGCAGGCCATTGGAAACAAGGTTCAACATGCCATCAATACAACGGACCAAGCCCAACCCAACTTGGCACCACAAGGACCTCCTCTTATGGTGCTCCAAAACCCATTACCAGTCCAAGGATTGGTGGCAACCGCACCCCCTCCCCAACCTAATCTGAATGCTCTGAGGGAACCTCCCACGGCAGAAACAGGTGTCCACCACTTGCTAGCTATGACAACTGAAGAGGTCAATCGACAAACCAAATGAAATCAATACGAAACCAACACCGAACCCACTGACACATCAGTGGCATCTACATCTAAAACAACCAATGCACCTCTTCAATTACCCCCTTTTCTGCGCCCCCCCATATGCCAAGTTTCCAATAATGCCATGGCTAGAGCTGCTGTCAGCTATAGCATCGTGGATGATTTGGCCCAAACACCTACCGCCATGTCCACTCTTGAGGTACTCAAAACTTTCCCAAAGTAGCGGAAAGCCTTACTAGCCGCCCTTGGGGCCGTAGACCCCTCTGACTCCAAGTTGATCACATTCAACATGGAGAATGGAGAACCGCGAATCCCATCAACCATTGCCTTTCAAATCCCGGTGTCTATCAGGAATTTGGTCGTGCACCGGTGCATAGTGGATGAGGGTGTATCCACGTGCATTATGTCTACCCTAGTCTGGAAAAAACTTGGATCCCCAATTCTACAGCCATCCTCCACAACCCTACGGGCTTATGATGGCCATCCCACTAAATCCCAAGGAGTCCTCCCCCACATCCCCATCACATTAGCTGGGTAGACAGTTTTGATTGACATAGAGGTTGTCAATGCTCAATTGCACTATAACCTTCTCCTCGGAAGAAGTTATATGTACACCATGAGGGTTGTAGCATCAATTGTCTTTTGTCTCATGATGTTCCCCCACGAAGGGAAAATCGTGACGGTTGACCAACTAACTTATCACGATCCGCAAGGGCTAACAGCACCTGCCAACGTTATCCCTACGATCAACACCATTGATCCGCTAGGGCTAACCACACTTGCAAATGTTATCCCTACGGTCAACACCATGGTTGACAACATACCAGCCTCCCCATTGTTGAATGTGGGCCCTGGGTTGTTTGCCGATACCACCATGATGGTTTCTTTCCCTTTAGTATCACCGCTGACACCAAATGGGACAGTGAATTTGTGCATGCTCTCATCTAGCACAGCTGCACCCAAACAACAACCGTAGTCGCATCCCCAACCGCAACCACAACACCGTTCGTAGCCGCAACATCAACCAAAGTCACAGCACCATCTGCAGCCGCAGCATCAACCATAGTTGCAGCTCCATGTGCAACCACAACCCCAGCCACAACCGCAACCTCAGTTGCAACCTCAGCTTCAGTTACTAGGGAAACAATGGGGTTCACTCCCACTCAACATGATCCTTTTCCTTTTCCTACCATTCGGTATTGTGAGCAAGTATGTCTTGGAAACCTGCAATTCACAGGATTTCACACTGGGAGTTCCTGCATGGTACCTTGAACCACCTACCCTACCTCTGAGGCCCCAACATGTGTTGACTCATGTCCATCTAGTTGAGATGATGTTGCACCTACCTCTGGGTCAATCAAAGACTCTTCCCATCTCCAGGCCTGCCCCTCTTCCTCCAACAGAGACTGGGGGCAAGGCCACCAAAGCCACAACCAATGCCATTTACATGATCTCTAGCACCAGTTTCCCTTTCCTCTTGTCGGTTGTGGAATATCCACCTAATCTATCCCGACACCACTTATGCGATGACGGAGACATATGTAAGACCGCCTTCAGTTTTACCCCATTCCCTTTAAACCATAGTGTGGAATCAGTTCTTCCCATAAAATACCAGATTCTATCATCCCTCCTTGCCAATGAACTTCGTCTCGGCAAAGGGGCATACCTCTTCGTTGACTCAGATGGTCGACTCTTGAAGAACCCCCGCAACGGGCTCTACCTCAAGAGATTTTACGCTTAACATCACCAATGAGTCGATTCATTTTATTTTCTTGTTTTTTAACATTTTTTTACCACAAGTCAGGGGCAGCACCATTAGCTGCTAATCCAAAGTCACCCGGAGCTTGTTCAAGACACCTCTCACACCTCCGGACTCAAATTTATATCTCCCTATGAGACCATTGTCTTATGTTTAACAAGTAATTTTTGGGATCACTTCCAGGAAGTTACCTCGATTTACAAGCCACATCATGGTGATGCAAGTGTCAATGGACCTGTACTTGCATCACACTTTCCTACTGCTACTCATGTGGGTTCTCATGCCACCGCCCGTAAGGAACATCACTTTTATTTTAACACATAGTTGTCTACTCCATCCACCGCACCTTATGCAGATATTTGGACCATCGTCTGGAAGATGGATTATTTCCTTTGCATGTATTTGGCATATAAATGCCCTTGAACTTGCACTCACATCACATGTAGTCATGGCCGTCCACCACAATTCACACACGACTCTCCTAACCTCTGTTCGAGAGCCACCTCGGTTTGCAACTAGTAATCAATCACATAAACATTCACCACATCAATCATTCATTTAGACACAAGAAATAACATGGAAACCCATCTAGGAAAAACCACCAAGGTGCTCTTCATCTGGCATGAGAAAGGATATAACAACTTGCAGTTTATGAGATGCAGACTGATCTTGATATATGTCTTTAAGTTCAAACTGATAGTTCTCATGCTCTCTGTCTTATTTCTCCTAATCTACTGCTACTACCTAGAGATGCACACACAGCTTGGATCGACTTTCCTAGCATCTGCACTGCTCTAGCAGAGCTTCCTCAATGCACTACTCTGACTGCCCCCTACAGATTCCTAATTACCTTTCTCCTAGATCTATTCTCTGCAACTTTATATAGCTCTCATCTATCAAACCTATTTCATAATTATGACTAACAAAAATCAACCTTCTAACTATTAAATATCTCCTATTTATATCATTTTACATGACCGCACCAGGTCGACTGCTTACAGGCACTATGTTAACTGTCACCATCATCCACCCCCCAGGCTACAACTGTGGTGATCATGACTCTACACAAGGCACTAACAGCCTTACTTGCAGCGTGCTTCCACTCGTGTGGCATTCGTCGACTTAAGCCAGCTTCTGCACCCACGACCGCCCTGTCGCTTTTAGGCCGTTTTCCCCTTGCGCGCTTCTGTGCTTGCCTTTCCTTTTCCGCGCACCTCTCTATTTTGTCTTCGTGTGCCCTTTTCGTCCTTCACGATGTTCCTTTGCTTCTATCATGCACACAGTGCATTTTCCTTGGTTGCGCACGCGAACTTCCTTCTTGTGCCCCCTTCCTGGGCCAACAGATGGCGCTCATTATATAGGGTTTGGAGGCTTAACTAGTATGGAGAGAAGGATGGATCAAGAAGGAATATCCTCCTTGGAATGGAAAGGGAGGTAAGATTCAAAGAATGGAATCTCCTATCCAAAATCATGATCCTAGATCCATGCCAAATTAGTTGGACCAATAAAGTGGGAGATTA
Organism: Pseudotsuga menziesii; assembly: GCA_001517045.1. NCBI lineage: Eukaryota > Viridiplantae > Streptophyta > Pinopsida > Pinales > Pinaceae > Pseudotsuga > Pseudotsuga menziesii. The sequence goes on from LPNX011019903.1 coordinate 866,290, forward strand.
TCACTCCCCTAACACCAGTAGATGGGATTTATCCTTCATTGAACAAGATAGGGGTCCGATTTTTCTTTTTAAAATGGGAAACATTTAAGGCTTATATGATTATATTATGACGTTCTAATCATGTATTTCACTTACCAACATGGGTAGGGACCATAATAGACAATAGATTTCCTTCTAGAACACACCTAAGAAGTATAATAACCACATTTTCAAGGTGATGAAACACACAAATCAAGGAAGACACGTGAGTGTGAAATTTGAGGTGTAACATCCTTATAGATATTTGTAGCACCAATGGGATCATTGCACACTAGTGATGTTCCCATGGTGTTTTGTCTCAATCCTTTTATCCCTCGACTCAAAGAAAGGTCACTTTGTTGTTAAAGAACAAGATAAGAGTGACAATTTGAAGGAGGGTCACTACCTGCAGGCTCGGGGAGATAATTTATGGAGTAGTTTATTGTTCCCAAAGCATTTCAAAAAGGTCTTCTAGTATGATTGGTCAATTCAAATTTTACACAGATGATCATGATTAAACACCTGAAATGATACTACCTATCAAATAATATCGGAGTACTAATAACCTTGTTGAATAAGATGAAATTCGATCCTTCCACATGTGCGATTCTGGCCCAAGAAAACAATGGATAAGCTTATGATAAGGTCATAAACTATATTGATATGACATATATATAACAAGTTTACGATGGGATTCTGAAGTGACTGTGATTATGATAGAAGGGATTATGATATAAAGGCTCATAATCATAGTTCGCGACATGATAGTAGAATGCAAATTTTTATGACTTAGAATGATTCTACTACAAGGACATTTGATGTACCATATTTATGTAGCCTTTATAGTGGTATTTATCCTCCCCTATAACTCAAGGTAGATATATCCTCTAGCAAATAGGATTAGTAGGAGTAAGATCATAGGAACAAGTTTATCATAAGTATTATTTAACCCTATAGTCATGCTTAAATAAAGTTCATAGAGGAAAGATATACCTACTACTTACCTATGTTTGTGAGTTTCCGAGTTGAAAAGAGGTATCTATATTTGTTGAATATTCTCTTGTGTAATTTGTATGAATGATAGCCAATCATGTGCTATAGATGATAATGTTGTACATGAGAGTGTTGTAAATACTATAGATGATAGTGTTGTAAATGAGAGTGTTGTAGATGTTGGAGTTGAGAGAGTTGTAGATGGTGGAAAGTGTTGCAGATGAGAAGTGTTATAGATGATGACAATTGTTGGAAGGCTTATGCATATGACTAGAATCAATTAGTTAAAGATCAAAATACTAGGATTTGTAGCCTTTCTGTTATCCGGAGCTAATCGGAAAATGAAATTGTAGCTTGACTTTTTTCAAAGTGTAGAATCAGAACCATGGATCAATCAACTAGAAAATATCTTGAAGCAAGAATTATTTGGAGAAACGAAATAAGAAAATAAACATGATCCTATTTTTATGTACCTTTTTTTTCACTTTTATTCAAGTACTTCCTAGTAGAACTATTTGTTATTACAGGGATTTTTTTAGGCTCCCAAGCACTCAAAATTCCTGCTATCTAACCTAGGGATTAGCCTATAGGTGTTAAAATTATGAAAGACTTAGGCTAAGAGGACATAATAGGTGACCAGAATCATAAAATCTAGGCGCTAGCGTAGAACCAACGGATCCACCATCGATATGGATTAGATCATACAGTTAAGATGAGTAGCGCTTGGTAAAGTGGCATGGAATATACAGTGGAAATGATTGAGCATATCCACATCATTGATAAATCATATTGATGAGACATATTAAAAGTGACCCCATGAAATAAAAGGGAATTAAATGACAAGAGGCGATGATTATTTTTCAAAAAGTCAGATCAAATCCGATAGTGGAAATCAATAGTGCACCCATAGCATGCACGTACCATGGAGGGGTTCGATAACACGCAATGGAATACATTACCCTAGATGCATGGACAATTTTCATTGGTCATATGTCCTTGGAGACATTTTGGTAAACCGCTCAACGAGTGAGTGTTACCGCCTTGGGAAAATAGGGTTGTTTCTACTCAAAAATAAAAGTTGTGGTCCCACAGTCAATGCGATTCACCCCATATAGTCACTTTAGTTAGTCATTTATCTCAGTGTCAGAATTCATGTCACCCCCCCCACCTCATCCATTAATATCTCTCCAAATGGCATATTTTAAATTTCAAAGATGTTAAAGGTCATTTTTTCCATTTGTCAAGGTCTGTTGTAATATCGGTACAACCGCATGGTGTAACCGCCGCACCTCTGGGAATATAAAAATGTGGACTAACTGCCACTCCTGATGATAGGGAATTGTGCTTGGTTTCAAATTTTCATCAACATCTACAGGTTTTGGTGTAACAACAAACCTTACATGGTATGAGAGCTGAGGTCTCAGGTTCAAATCCCCCAATCTACGCCGGAGGAGGGGTGTTGGAGTATCGGTACAACCGCATGGTATAACCGTCGCACCTATGGAGATATAAAAATGTGGACTAACTGCCACTCCTGATGATAAGGCTTGTGCTTCGTTTCAAATGTTCATCAACATCTGTAGGTTTTGGTGTAACGACAAACCTTACAAGGTCATTGTCCTCTCAGTGATCTGAAGCACTAGATGACTTGATCTCTTGCATGCATGTACTCCCAACAACCTGTCCCGTCATATATCCAAGAGTCCAATTAGCTTCCATTTCCATTAACTAGGTAGTTTGTCTTTTCACCCCACTATGTTCAATATTTACCATTGGAAACCTATTTTTACTCTAGCCTGTGAAATGGTGAATCACACCTTGAGCCAATAATTTTCCACCATCAAAATGTCATAGTTCATTGATGGTTGGGTTTACCCCAAGGCCTAATTCATCTAAGAATGTGGCCATTTTTTACACTCAATCCAACATTAAATACCCATAGATAAGTCATTCTGACCTAATTTCCACATAAAATGAATCTTGAATCCTTGATTTCCGAAATCAAGACCCCTATAAAATGTGGGATTCCGATATAGTTATGTTATTATGTCCTCTAGTCATCAATTTCCTTGATTTCATCATCTATTGTCCGACTTGATACTCCCCAAGTCAGAAGATAATCATGTCCTTAGATAGATTAGTAGAATTATCTTCCAAGTATATTCTAAGAATATTAGGAAGATGCTTGTTATCCATGATGAAGAAGGTATTGAACCTGGAAAAGAAAGAAATATGGCTATAAATTAACAAACTATAAACCCTAAACCATGGTCCTAACCCAACATGTGGAACTAGGTATGATTACATAGAGCTCAAAGCCTCCAATCAAAACCATATTCTTCAAACCTAAATCCCGAAAATCTATATCACTCCTATCCACCATCCTAGGTTACAAAAATGATGAAGTAAATGAAAATATATTAGGCTTCCTATAACACCTGCACCCTACTTATAAAGAAATCCCCAAGTGGGATATCTCTACTTTCCTAACCCAAGCTCTGAACTAGCATTTGATTGATTTCCCTTCCTTAGTGATCTTCAGATACACATCCTGCCTTTACTTTCTTTTATTATATCAAAACTTTAAGTATTTTGAAAGCTTAGGCCTAAAGATGAATGATGAGATGGACAAAGAATTCCCAGTACCTGAATGGAATCATTTGTTTGTTAGGAAAGCAAGGAAATCTAATTTCACAGAGTTTATAAATAAAGTGATGAAGGTTTCCTACAACATCATCCATGGATTTGAATTTTGAAGAATTCCTAGGGAATGTAGATAATGGTTACAATTCAGCCCAATGTAGATAGGGAATGTAGATTATGGTGGCTGGTTTCCTTTTAAAGATCATACAATTATCATAGTTTATGGTTTGGAAGGAAATCCATACAAGCTCACTACATTTCTGATAGTAAGAATTATAGCAATTGAATATATGTTAGACAAAGGTTTCTTCCATATGAATTACAATTCAGAGGCTTCAGACAACATATATTGTTCCATATTCCAAAATATGTTGGACCATTCCAAGTCAAATCTTTGAGTGCACTTCAATACCTAGAGGGTTTGTTATAACCCAAAATGACACTTCTCCATATGTGATGACTTTTACATGTTTTCGTCGCATGACGACACTTCATGAAAAGCCACTATTAGTCACTTAAAAGACACCTTGATTGGAGGAGTCATATATAGTGTTCTGTAGCTCCATTTAACCTCTTCTCTAGACTATTGGAAATGTATCATACCAAGAAAAAACTTTCCATAAGACAACAACCCTTGAAAATTGTTGGAAATACCCTAAACAATGGATTTTTTGATGCGCTCGCGAGTTTTCCTAAGAAAAAATGTGTGTCACTCGCCCCTTTGATGAAGTAAACCCGCGCGTATTTCCTATAATGGAAAACAAAAAAAATGGAAAAATATCAAATTTGAGGTGGTTTGGGTGGTTTTGGAACTGCTCCTTCTGTTGTAACTGATCCATATTCAACCCTAATTATTCAAAAAAGTATATAAGAGAGGGAGACGAGTACATGAAGGGTGACTTGGCCTTTGCATTTTTATGTTGGAGAAATTGGGACTCTCATCCCCCCTACCTTTTCTTGATATTCCATCTTCCTGTATTGCAGAGCTTGAAGGCTAAGATTCTTGGAGACGGGAAGCAGGATATCCAAATCAAAAATTTCACGAGGTGCCTTGCATGAGGAGAAGGTATATATTGTACTTATTCCACTTGATAATAAATATTTGATGCTCTTCCCTTTCCAAATAAGTGTATGATGTATATTGAATCTCTGTTTATGATCAAATTTTAATGATAATCATATTAAGGTGTCATGTTATCTTGATTATCATTGTCTTACATGTGGTCAAACTGGTTTGAGAAAGTTTGAAGTTGTTTTTCAAGTCTCTTGGATTGGAGAGCAAGAGGAGGGATAAAGAGAAATCTTGGATCAACCTTCAGTTTGTAAGTATGAAACCTTATAACCCTTGAAAACTTTCTCAATTTATGTTTTTAAAGCTTTATATATCATTCTTTATACCCCTAGTATGTTGGTGGCATCTTAACCCTAACCATAGGAACACTTTCCCTAACAAAAGAACTAGTGAATCCACTGGGGAGCCTTGTCTGTTTTGGGGTCTCCTTTCCTTGTTTTTGAGTGTAATAAAGGTTTTAGGTCCTTCTTCCAAGTTAGGAATAACTCTTAACTCTGTTAGGACACCTTCTTTTCCTTTTTAAGGATGTTTCTGGCCCTTTTTAGGCCTTCCACCACCCACTTGTGGCTGTCAGACTGCACAATAGATTTTTCTAGATGTACATGTGAATTCCCTTAAGGAAACCCACATGTCACTTGCGCCTTTGATTAAGGAAACTCACGAGTGCTCCATTTTAGTGATTTTTTACTATTTTGGGGCATGTTTGGGGTGGTTTAGTGCTATCTAAGGGGTCCTCCCGGGTCCTCTGTCTGTGAATGACCATTGGGAAGTGGTGTCTCTTCTTGAGGGTACTTTTTAATTGATTTATAAGTCTTTTCTAAAGTATTTAGGGATTTTCCTTTTCTCTTTCCCCCACCTCCTTCCTTGACATGACTTTGTTTTGCAAGGTGTAGAGCAACCTCTGTTAGTAGGTTTTGTTGATGTATTTGTAACTTCGGAATGTATTCATCTATGTATCTTATGTATTGTAACCCGATGTTTATTCCGGGATGTATCTATTATGTAATTGAGTCATGTTGTCATGCCCCAATGTTCTGGTCAGGGGAATCAATAATGTAAACAAGTCATGTCAAGTCATAGTGGGTAACCCTCTGATTTTCTAAGGGTTAAAGTCCCTACAGTTCCGGGGCACTAGGGTTATTAGAATCTCTTAGTAGAGGTCGGCCCTAGCATGGGGACTTCACTTAGTGAACATCTCACATAGCACGTGCGATCATGGGGTATTAAAGAATACCCTTAATTTCCATAGATATTGACCCAAAACATTTTTGTTGAAACCCCCTCCTAATACATAAAACCTACTCCCCGCCCCTTTTTATACCTCAATCCTTATAAACCACCCTACCCACCCCACCTTAAACCCCTCATCCCCCCAATACCTGCAATATATTGGTTCAATTTTTAATAATTTTAAAACCCACAATATGAACTAACGTGATAGGATATTGGTCAACAAGTGAATCCCCCATGGGCCCTAGTAGGGTTTTAGTCATGTTGGGATTAGTATAAATAGAGAGATGGGGTCTCTATTTAGAACACATCACTCACACACTCAAGTGTAGCGCATAGTTGAGGAAGGAGAAGACACTGGGGCTAGACAAGAAGAAGATTACTACTGTTGGGAGTGCATCTTACTGTTTTGGGGTATTACATCTTGTGTTGATTCTATCTCTGAGGAAGTTGTGAGGTTTTCTCCATTTATGGTTTCCCTGATGAAAAAAACTGTGTTCATTGTCTCTTGTGTTTGATTGCTGTACTTGTTGTTATCTCAGTAAAGATCCTAACATAATGCTAGCTTAATGTTGAAAAACTAACATGGTATCAGAGCTAACCTGAGAAGAAGACACTGTGCAGCTGCAGGAACTAGGGCTTCCAAGTTTGTGGATCTTCCTCCATATCTTTTTAGCAAAAGTAAGGTGGAATAACTCTCCTCCTAAGGGTGCATCTTTCTGTCAAAGCAGAATCCAACTCTGAGGTTTTTTAGTTTTGGACCTGTCACTACTGTCGAAAATTAGGGATTTTTACAGAAGAGGAATTTTTCAGTGAGCCCAGGCCTGGATTGATCTCCTCCCCAAAATCGAAGTTAGGGACAAATTTCAAGGCATTTGGGTGGACAAAACTCTGGAAAAGAAAAAATCTAATTTGATCTTGAACCAACTCTGCAGGATTTCAGCTCAAGTTTCAGATCCGACATCTTGAACCTGGTAAGATCTAATATCTTTTGTATTTCCATTTGAGTTTCTCAATTAAGATGTCTCATCATACCAAGCTTGATGAAAATCTTGAGGGAGCATGGTTATGTAAAAAAGGATCATTGTTGATTCTATCAAGGATCACCTTATCCCACATGTGTCCTCTCTCAAGACACCTAAAGCTATGTTTGATTCCCTAACCAAATTGTTTGAAGGGAAGAACATAAACTGGAAGATGACCCTGAGAAACCAATTGAAGAATGTGAAGATTCAGAATGCAGAAACAATCTAGTCTTACTTCATAAGAGTTTCTCAAATCAAAGAGAAACTAGAAGCAGTTGATGAAGAAGTGGAAAATGTAGAGATTGTAATGACTACCTTGAATGGCCTTCCTAGGTCATGGGATTCTTTCATCCAAGGAATCTGTGCTAGAAAGAAGTTAGTCAAGTTCAACAGACTATGGGAAGAGTGCTCTCAAGAAGAAGCTCGAATAGCAGCTCGAGAAGAGAAGATGGGAAGTGAAGACCAAGCTCTCACGGTACACTCCAAGTCTCACTCCAAGTCAAACAAAAGAAGACCTCATAGCTCCAGAGGTAAGCACTCTCACAAAGATAACACTAGAAAATATGTATCTAGGATCATATGCTATACATGTGATGAAACAGGACACTATGCAAGGAATTGTCCTAACAACAGAAGATAATGAAGAAGAGCAACAAAAGAATACATCATGCTCATGCTGCAGAGGATGATGAACCATCCAGGAAGAGATCCAAATATGAAAGTGAATATTCTTCAAGCGAGGATGAATATGTTCTGATATCCGCTCTCACAGGTAACATTACTCATGGAAGTGATGATTTTCTTATAGACAGTGGGGCTTCCAAACATATGACTGGATCCAAGGAATCCTTTGTGAGATTGTCAAAACATGAATCACCTCACAAGGTAAAGCTAGGAGATGACTACCAATATCCAATAAAAGGTAGTGGGGAATATTCCTATAAATTAGACTCTAGAAAGTATCTAACAATGAAATAAGAATGTGGGTTGCATTCATAGATGGTCAAGTCATCATGTGGCCAAAAGGAAAGACTATCGATGATGTGATAGTGATTGGAGAACAAGAAGGAGGATTGTACAAATTAAAGGGACATCTAGAACAAGCCTTGGTCCATGACACAGTAGAGCCGAGTGAACTTTGGCATAGAAGGCTTGCACATGTGCATTACAGAGCACTACTTATTGCAAGCAAAGCTGTCGAAGGTGTTCCAGAAATCCAAGCAAAACATGATGGGGTCTACAAAGGATGTGCGAAAGGAAAGAATACAAATAAGACATTTCCAAGCAGCGAAAGCAAAGCAAAAGGAATCTTGGAAATCATCCACTCTGATGTATGCGGTCCTATGTCATCAAACTATTTAAGAGGGTATGCATATTATGTTTCTTTTATTGATGACTTTTCTAGGAAGGCATGGGTTTACTTCATGAAGAACAAAGATGAAGTATTCAGTAAGTTCAAGGAATTCAAAGCCTTGATCGAGAACCATACTGAAAAGAAGATCAAGACCATTCGATCAGATAATGGTAGAGAATTCACTTCAAATGAATTCAAAGAGCTATGCAAAGAATCAGGGATTAAGAGGGAGTTGTCCACTCCTTATAATCCACAACAGAATGGGATTGCGGAACGGAAGAATAGAACTATCATGGAAGCTGCAAAAGCAATGCTTCATGATCAAGACCTTCCTATGCATCTTTGGGTGGAAGCTTCCAAAACATCGGTGTATGTACAGAACCGTACTCCACATAGAGTACTCAAGAACAAGAGTCCTAAAGAAGTCTTCTCCGGTAAGAAACCAAAAGTTAGCCATCTTAGAATATTTGGCTGTCCTGTGTACATCCACATTCCAAAAGAGAAGAAGACTAAATTAGATCCTTCAGGAAAGAAGGGTATATTTATGGGATACTTTGAAATCTCGAAGGCTTCCAGAATATATTTCCCAGGATACAAGAATATTGACATCAGCAGGGATGTGACATTTGATGAAAACACAACTTACAACAAATCCAGAAAGAGACTTGCTGAAGAACCTGAAGAAGCAGAAGCACCCAGAATTCATGATACAACCATGAATGAAGAAACTCGAGAAGAAGATTGAGAATTTGAAGAACCACAAAGACCTG